>JACWBX010002119.1:12956-23293 GCA_014622435.1 Polypedilum pembai | reverse complement strand
TGTGATATTGTGAATTTTTAAAATAATTTTTTTTACGATGATAAAAGCAAATTTCTTTACAAAATTTAAAATTTTGAATTAAAATCTTACAAAAAATTTTTTAATAAAACCAATTTTATTATTTGTATGCAAAGTTTTTGAACTTTGAATTTTATCAAATAAAAAAAAATTTTTTATGTGCCATTTTGTTTGATTGATTTAAAAGTAAAAGGACAATTTGTGATTCAAAAATTTATTCGATTTTTTAAACTCTAAATTCTCTTTTATTACTAATTTTAAGCGTATCAAACAGTCAAGATGGGTTAATAGTCAATTGTTTTACTAATATTTGCTTTTTTGCACTTAAAACTCTTTAAATTTAATGTGTTTTTTGCTTGTTTTAGATTCTTTTTCAGAATATAATATGAATTCATTGATTAAAATTTGTATAAAAATTTTGTTCGTAGAAATCTAGCTTAATATTATCGTATATGTGTGGGAAAAAAATAAATGTTTAGGGGAAGCTGAAACGTGCTTGCAGAATATTTAGAAAGTCAAAAAGTTTAAAATTTTTATTCAAAATTTTAAATTTTGTAAAGAAATTTGCTTTTATCATCGTAAAAAAAAATATTTTAAAAAAAGTAGCTAGTAGCCAAAAAAGTAGGTTTTGGCTACTAGTAGCCAGTGGCTACAGTAGCCAATTGGCCACTGTAGCCAAAAGCTACTTTTCAGAAAGTAGCCAAAAGCTACAAAGTAGATTCTAGTTTTACAACTCTGGCTAAAAATATGAAATAAAGTTGTGACAGATAGAAAAATAACTTTTTTGAAAGTAAATAAGTTAGCCGTATAAAGAGGAATTTCTTTTTCCTTGGTTATTCTTAGTTGTTAGATCTTTTATAAATTTTTTTCCAAAAATATTAATTTAAAGTTTATTAATTAGTAATATATCAAAATTAAATTTTACAAAAAGACGTAATTTTGATATCATAAAATTTCCATAATTCTTGTAAAATTTTTATTATTTTCTCAAAATTCAATAAATTTCTTCCTAGAAAACTTAAATTGAAGCCTACAAAAATTTTTTTCATCTTTTGTTCTTTCATTTGAGTAAATAAAATGAGAAAAGAAAAAAAAATTTCATAACTTCAAATAAAAGTTTTTTACTTCGAAATCAATTTTCAACTTGATAAGTCAAGAAAATTTTTCCTTCTTGGAAGATGAAGAAGAAGAAGAAGAAAAATTGAAGACATGGAGAGGACAAAAATATTTTCCACTTTATGAAATTCTTGAAGATGAAAAAAACACTTGAAATTCTTCAATCACCATAACAATTTTTAGTAGAGAAATTTTTTGTTTTTAATTTGACTCACCTTGACTCCTTTAAGCGATGAGAAAGATAAAAATCCAAAAATGTCTATGAATGAGCAATCATGTTTCTCTTTATCTTTATTTAAATGAGCTTTAAGTAATATTTATGGCTGTCAATAATTTTACTTTTCACTCTCCGATATTAGATAAACTGTTCAAGAGCAAAAAATTTTTTCCTTCCTTCTTTCTGACCAGATAGCAGATAACGATGCGGCAAAAAGTTTTTTTTCCTGCTCGTAATTTCCACTCAATTTTTCAGCCTAGAATTTTGCTTTTTTTTTTTTCTTTAGAAGTCTAATAAATTTTAATTATAAACTCGAACCATCGCTCTTCTTCGCTTTTCATTTTCCAGCCATAAAGAAAAAAATTTCAAAACTTTTCTTCAGACACACACACAGAATTTTTTCTTCCTTCACTTTTTTTTTGTTACTGGTTAAAATTTATGGAGTAGAAAAGAGAGAGAAGAGGAAAGAAAACTTTTTTGGCTGCTGCTGCTGTTGCCACTCGGTATCAATTTAACTTTACGCCAAATTTCACAATTTAATAAAGAACACGCAAAAAAAATTTTTTTGTTTTAATATGCCAAGTAGAAGAAGAAGAAGGAGGAGGAGGAGAAGGGAAGATAATTAAGAGACCACCAAACCACAAAAGAGAGAAAGAGAAAAAAAAAAGTTGTCTGTCTGCTTGCTGTTTCAGTTTTCTTTTCACAATCAATTAATTGTCGTAATTATCATTGTCGGTGAAATTTTAAATTAATATTTATGAATGTTCTTTGCATTTATTAGATTATACACTTGCGATTTGAATTTTTAAAACTTGCAGCTTTTTCAAATGAGTTTTTTTATGTTTCTGTTTTCATTTAAAATTTTGAAATTTTCTTAAACTTTTTGTTTTAAATTTAAATTCCAGTTTGAGATTTTTATTTAAAATTTTAAAATCATTTTGTTATTTTCTAAAATTTTCAATCTTAAATCTTTGAGTTTTGTTTATGTCAGCGTTTAGTCGGTTTTCTTTAAAATTTTCAAATAATTTTTATTTGTGCCAGCTTTTGGTTGATTACTTTAAAAAACTTTATTTATAAATTAAATTTTTTATGCAAAATTTTTCTTTCTAAATTTCAACACAAATTTTTGCTGTCTAATATCAAATTTCGTCATAAATTTTTGTTTTTAAATGTCAAATTTTGACTCTGAATTTTGCCTTTTAATTTTTAATTTTGCCACAAATTTTTACTTTAAAATTTCAAGTTTGTTGTTGTGAATTTTCATTAGTTTTGTTCGAAATGTCAAATTTGAATGACGAATGAAGATTTTAATCTTTGTTTATTGTTAATTTTTGCTTGTAATCAAGAAAATTCCAAATTAAAATTCTTCTTTTGGCTTTTTGTTATTTTAGTCCAATTTTATTAAATTCAAATCTTGATTTGTAAGATTTTGCTTCAATTTTTAATTTGGATTTTATTAAGCCTCAACTACTTGTTTCTTGTTTATTTATTTCTTTATTGAATTTAATATAATGCTTCAAACATTAATTTTTTCAATTCAATTTTGTTTGTTTCTTTATTTATTGAGTTCAGCGTAAAGCACTAAACATTTGTTTATTGCATAGTCTTACGTAGTAGTTTATAAGAAAAGATTCCGTTGAAGACACAACAAGCAAACAATCTTCGTTCGGACTTTAATTACTTTAATTTTCCTTTCTTGACTGAACCAAAGAAATATTTTCTCAATCCTTGTTCAAGTTTTCAATTTTTTTAGTTGTTTCTTGAAATTTTTGACTAATCGAATTTTCTCAATCTTTGTTTGAATTTTTCAAAATTTTTACTATTTTTCAAGTTCAATTTTCGATTAGAAATTTTATTATTGTTTGTTATAAAATTTTTCACTTTTTCAAATTTTGACAAAAATTTTCCTAAATTTTGAATCTTTAAGTTTTCACTTTCTTAAATATTCTTGTCAAAACTTTTTAGTTATTCACTTTAATAAATTTGTTTTCACATTTCACATGTTAATCATTTAAATTTTACTTTATTTATTTTTATTCCTTTGTCATTTTCTCTTTCTATCTCTAGAATAGAAGAAAGAAGAATCGCACAACAAAAAAAAAAACAGAAAAGTTTTCACATAAAATATTCATAAACAACTATGAGAAAGGCGGAAGAAGAACTTCCTTGACATCGACCGCACTTCCTTCTTACAATACAAAAATTACAATTTACACACAACAATCTCAAAACTTCTTTCTTTCTTATTCACAGTTTAAGTAAATGCAAAAAGTTTTAATTGGAAATTAATCTCGGTAAATATTTAGTTTTTTAATTTTCTTCCTTTTCAAAGCAATCAAGAGTAAGGAAAAAAGTGAGAACTTTTGAGCACACGATTGTAAATGGATCCGCACGTGTTGAAGAATGAATTCAAACTCAAGCATCAGAAGAGTCATTTTTTCATCTCACATCTCACTAGAAAAACAGCAGGGAAATATTTTGCTATTTTCACGCTATAACGAGACTTAAATTTTATGTGAGAGGAAGAAAGAGAAGAAAAATCTCTCACAAATATTTCCAGCATCCGGCAATGGAAGAAAAAGTCTCCGAAAAATTATGGAAAAATTCCAATGTGAGAGAAAATAATTTTGTAAATAATGAGAGAGAGAAATAAAATAATTGAAATTAATTAATAATGAAAAATTTATAAAAAAAAAATTTACTTGTTGTTGCTGTTTGAAGCGTGGAAAATGAGAAAATGAAGAAAAGACGGAAAAAAGAAAGAATTATTAATTAATACAGCAGTTTGATCGCTTTTTATTTTCTCTCTTTCTCGTCTTTTGATGATTATGTAGGGGATGGTAGTAAATAAAATAAATTTTCAAAAGTAAAATATTTTGATTTCTTTTTTGAATAATTCCTAAATTGGTTTTTTAATTTTCTCGTAGAAAATTTCAAAATTCATTCAACTTTCTAAAAGAAAAGTTTTGAAAGTTTCTAAAAAACTTTAAAAATTTTACCTTTCAAAAAAGTTAAAATTTTGAAAGTTTTCCAAATATTTTTTGAGTTTTCTCTAAGAAAATATCGAAAAAATTTTGAACTTTCAAAAATATTGAAATTTTGAATTAAAAATTATTTGAACTTTCACATAGGAAATTTGAACAACAAATAATGACTTCTGTCTAACATACTCTAATGTTTTCTAACGAGATTTAAAGTCAAAGTTCGTGTTGCTTGAATATAATTTAAATATTGTTAAATTTTGACTAAAAAATTCATAAAGAATTACAAATGTGAAATGAAAATAAAAAATTTAAACAAATTTTAAATTTAAAATAAATATTATGAAGTTAAAAATTTATTACTATTGTTTCCAACCCCTTCATTTCTTAAAATTTTCTAGCATCAAAAATATGACTAAAGTGAAAGATTTATTTAATTTAAATTTATTACATTGCATTGTTAGCGCTTCTTAGCATGAAACGATGTTTCATTTCTTTAAAGTCAATGAAGCTCGACTCGTTTTTTGTACACTCTATGAAATAAATTAGAATTAATTATTTATGATTTTCTTTTTTCGAATATTTTTAAAGGTGTTGAGTTAAAGTGAGGGAGATTTAAATGATGAATGAAGTAAATGTGTGTGTACATACATTAAATACTTGAGGGGTGAATTTTCCTTTAAATAACATCATCAATCAAATTTTCAGTCGATTATTTAGAATGAATGAAGAGAAATTTTACTAATATTTTTCTCTTAAGAATTTTTAGAAAATTAATAACGAAGACTTTTTTCAAAAATGAAATTTTTTAATTTTTCCAAAATTCGTTAAAGTAATAAGTTTAAAAACACAAAAAAGAGCAAAAATGATCAATATGTGTACACGCCTGGATTTAAAATGAATTTTCTAGCTATTGCATTTAAAATTTTAATTTCCCAAAAATTTCACTCTATATATGTTTGAAAAGTGCAATTAAAAGAAAGTTACAAGAAAGCAAAGCAATTGTGTAAATAATTAAACTTCCTTATTATCGTACAGACATTGAAAATCATTAAAACACTTTTCTTCTACTTCTCATTATTTCTTGTACATAAAACTTCAAGAAACTTATCTTAATTAACGAAGCCAATTGAAAGTCTTGAAAATTGAGTGAAAATTTTCTTCATCAATTGTAATTATGTCAATTTGACTCAAAATGAAGAAAATGTTAAGTGTGTGTGTTGCAGCTGCATAATAAAAGAAAGAAAAAAAAATTCCAGACATTTTCCTGCTGCTTCTGCTGTTGCTTTGATGTTTTGCTTCATTTTGTACAATTTTCAAATTCATTCAGAAAAGTAAAGAAAATTGAAACTCGCAAGGATTCTTGAAACATCTGAGCTTTTTTTCCTTCTTCTTCTTTTTGTTTTTTACTCTAACAAATTCAATACAATGCAATGAGTAAAATTTATATTTTATTTTCTTCTCACATCTGCACATTTTACTTCCTTCTGCTTATTTACTATATAAATACATTTCTGTGAACGTTGGCAAAATGAAAATTTATTGAATTCAGCATTGTTAATGTAAGCGAGAGAATAAAAATGTTTTTACTATTTGTAAAAAATTTTTATATTGATGAAATTCAATCATGATTGCTCTTTATGGTTTAATTTTTTTGTTGTTGCTTTTATACATTATTTGTTAATTAACTCAATCATGCAAAAAATAATGACTGAAAGTATTTTCTTTACACTCTCTATCAATGATTTACTTGGTCTTCTATAATTTAAAAAAAAATCAAAGGGATTAAGCAAAAGTTTTAATACCTGGAATTCTTTAAAAACGGCTTGAAATCTCTAAAATCGTCGAGACCGCTTCATTTTCACTCCTTGAAGAAATCTTAAAAATTACTTAAGAAATTTCAATTCTTGTGACTGAAATATGATTAAATTGATTTCAGCTTAAGACAACTTTCTTTGAGAGTTCTTTACAAATTTTTATTAATAGTTCACTGAATTTTTTTTTTTTTTTGACTTTATATAGAAACAGTTTGATGTTTTTTTGATAAATAAAGTCTATTGCTCTAGTAACTGAAAGTAAAAATAACTAGAATCAAGTTCGCCTTTTAAAGACGATCAAAGATGACAAAACTATTTCAGCTACCAGAACAAATACAATTAACTCTATCTCTATATTCGAAAAAATTTATCTATTAAAATCAATTGAAATTTTTTTAAAAAGAAATTGTATCCACTTCTTGAAAACATGCTGAAAAATTTTCTTTAAAATTTTAAATCTTTTTTCAATTTTTACCTTCTTAAACATTTTTCATCAGCATTTAAATAAATAATTTTAGTCTCAATACACTCGAGTAATTTCAGACATATTCACACGTGCTGCTGCATTTGATGAAAATGTCTCATATCTTTTATCATTATTATCATCAGCAGTTCAAGTACAAATAAATTTTTTTCCTTCTCTTATTGAAATTTTCTCTTTTTTGGCCAAGGAGAAGCAACTTTTAATAGAAAATCAAAGTAAACATTGAAACTCAAAAGATTTTGCAGAGCCCGAAGTCGACTAAATTTAATCGACTTACGTACAAATTTTTAGTCGACTTCGGGCTCTGAGATTTTTTATGAAGAATTTTTATTTCATTAGAATTTTCGATCAAGTTGTTTCTCCTTGCATTTGAGTATGCTGATTTGCTAATAAGAACAAAATTTGAATTCGAAGAATATTTTGAGAGAGAAATCTTATTTGTAGAAATTCTTGAGAGAGCATTTGAAACTCAATTTTGCTATTTGAAAATGAAAATTTAATACAGCTTGAATGATTTCCACTTAAACACATGCAAACACACACACAATCTCATATGCTCATGAATAAGAATAAAAAGAATGCAATTTTTTTTCTTTTGTGGTTGCTTTGTGAAAATTTCAACTGAAATTTACTTTAAAATGTCTTTTCTATTTTGTTTAAATTTATTTTATTTTATTCACTTACATTAGTGAAGATAAGATGAAGAAATAATTTTTCAATTTTCGCAATTTACATTTTAGCGCAACTGTATGCATCTCAACTATTATTTATTGGTGGTGGAGTTTCAAGAAATAGTAAAGGGTTGAACATACTTTTGAAAATGATAAAAATATGGAAAATTTTTGGATTTAAGCTCAGGTTATGCTTCATGCAAAGACTTTTGATTTCGTATTAAGCTTACGTTAAGAGGCTTAAAAATAGACAAATTTTGCGTTACGAAATATTTAAATAGATCTTATAAAAGCTAAATGCGGTTTAAAAAATGATTTGAAGGAATAATGAATGATGAAATTCCGTTTCCTTAATTTAACGTATTTATTTAAATTTAAAAAATAAGTTTGAACTTCACAGGTTCAAAAATTTAAAAATTCTAAAATGTTTCAAAAACTTCAAATAAATTAAATTTGTTCAAAAAGTTCAAAAGAATTCAAAATTTCAAAAAAAATTGAAATTTCAATTGTTTTTGAAAATTCTAATATATTTTTATGATGCTCGGTGATAAGTCCACATATAAGAAGCCAGTTAAAGAGATCGATTTCTGAAAATTTGTAGAATTATTCCTCTCCGAGGTAGTTTAAAGTCAACACACATGAACTTAAAATGAACTTAATTCGTGTAAAGTTATTACCAGACACCAATTTTTAGAAACATTTGAAAATTTCTTAAAAGAGATTCTCTATTTCCATCCCTTTCTTTATTCAACTATAAAAGTTTTCTATCTCACTGATAAAATGTGCATGAGCATTCAACACTAAAATGAATGATTTTAAGTACATTGAATTTAATTAAATATCAATTTTCCCTTCGAAATTGTTTCATCTTCTCACATGTATTCATGAAAATTACTTTTAGTATAAGATAGAATGCTTAAAATTTCTCTCTCTTTCTTCAAGACTTCATAAACCCGCATTTATGCAGAAATTGTTGTGTGAATTTAATTTTTAATTTTCGATCGATGTGTTTTTGAGTGTGCATGAAAATTGCATTGAGAAAATTTTCTTTAATATTTCATGGAAAATTTAATTATTAACAGATTATTTTCATTAGAATAAATTTTTGAAAAGAATTTTTAACTTTTATAAAATTAAATTTTACTGTTTTCATTCTAGTCTTTTTCATTAAACATGATTAATACAAAAACTTGAGAATTAAGACTTAAAAACTTTCCTGACAAGTTTTCTTAGCATTTTTAAACTTTTTAGCCAACATCATGCCGGATTAATATGGACTGCTATTGACCGACATTAATCCAAAAAAATCTTTGATGGCATTGCATTTCGCATATCGAAACCTTTTCAACGATATTTTATAATTTATTATATTAAAAATAAGTTAAAAGATCATGCTCTAATGACTGAAATGCGAATGCACTTAAGTAACATGTTCAAAAAAATTTTTCTGACATTTTTAGCGCATTTTTGTATAGAAAATGCAGCTTATAAGTTCACTACGGCTGGCTGGCTGTTCATCTGTTCGGCTGCTTCGAGAGTTATTGTGACGAAACATAGTTAGAAAGCTGTCACTGATTGCATTATGCGAGATATTACGAAACAAAATTTCCATATTGAAAATTGTAAACAAAAATTTTTTTTCTTAGGTTATTAAGATTTTTTGTCGACGTGTTTTTTCGCATCTTTTTGAATTTGAATTTGATTTGACCGTTATTTTCAGTTCAATATATTTTGCTAAATACAAAATAAAATAAATCGACTTAACACATTAATTTCTTTCCAAAATAGAATTCCAATATTATAGTCGATCATAGGCCAGTGCATGGCAGTCAATGGTGGTCCGGCATGATGTTGGTCGATAATTCCTTATATCATATGATAAAAAATGCAAAAAAAAATGTTTGAAGTAAATTTTTGGTGAGTGCTAAACTGATTCGCCACGGGACACTGATCTGCTCGTTTTCTTTCATGAAATTCCTAATATATTATATTTAAAGTCCATGAAAGACTTCCTCAATATGAATTTGAAAATCTGAATTGCTTCAAAGAATTCAACAGTTTTTAATTTCAGTTTAAGTTAATTTATTTTAAATAAAGCTTTTAATTGAAAACGAATCTGTTGTTTCTGTAATCTGTTAATAAACACTGATCTGTGGCGACAAAAATGCGCTTAAGTACTTTGATCCGTTGTCGTGTACTTTCTATCTTTTCTTTGCGTTTCATGACTTTTAAGAACCAATACCAAGTCAGATCGTCATACACTGCCATTTATTAGAAAGTATTGGTTATTAATCCACCCTAAACCAGATCACGCTATGTTGATTTTAAAAACTTTAATTTTTTCCGAGACATTTCTTTAATACTTAGACTATATATGACTAAAGGAATGATTTCTCAAAATTTATTAATTGCATTATGTTTTCTCAATGAATTATGCAATTTTGGACAAAAAAAAAATTTTCACCCAAGTTCACATTTCATCGGAATGATTTCACGTTAAAAACTCTATTGCTATTGAATCGAATTGTAAAAATTGTAAACACGAGTCGAATATTTTGAGAATATCAGATTCGTTCAATTTGGAATGATGACTGACATATTGTGTAACATTATACACTTTTACATTGTTCAATCACATTCACCGCATTAATCTTCACAATGAAACTTTAAAAATTTATCATTACATTTTAAGAATTATTCTTTATGAATTCTGTAATATTTAAACAGTTTATTTCAAACAATATACTCACCAAACTGTCGCTTAGAAAGTGAGTTTATTAGAATTATACAGTCAGTTATCAACCGATTAGTCCACTTTTGTTTTTGAACAATTTCTCTAAAACGAAAATAGCTACGGACAAACGGTTAAAAGTATGTTATTCCTCAATAAATTGTCGAACTTATGTCATGCTTTTTGTTGTTTAAAAGTCCATAACAATTTCTCATTTAACAATTTTCCAATTTGACGACATTTTTAAAATTCATATTTTGCAAAACTTTGATTTCAAAAATTCGATTTTGTCAAAATGTAAA
>JACWBX010002118.1:0-23971 GCA_014622435.1 Polypedilum pembai | reverse complement strand
AGTTGACTGTATATTGCAATTTTTACAGAGAAGTTAAATGACTGCTACTAGCGATTTTCAAATGAGGAGAGTTTCCTTACCAATGAAATCGCATGAGTATCCCCACTTCTCTGTAACACTACAATATCTCAGCCAAACTATCATTATAGTGAGGAACCTTACCTTTTAAAGTGCGTTCCGAGAGCACTTGAGCAGTCGAAGTATCTAAACTTCTGAAAAATTTCTGAAAGAAAGCGCAGCCTGGACTCGAATCCGGAACAGCCACTACGCTATTTTTCAGATCAAGCGCATGAACCTCGCGGTCACAGAGGCGCTCAACTGCTCTTTCTTCAATATTTACTCAATTGAGAAGATTTGAATGAACTAAGTAGCTGTACTTGAATTATTAGAACTCAATAAAACAAATAGAAATGAAATTGTGTCACTAGTTATTTAGTTAAACTTGTCTTAATGACTTCCAAAAATTAAGTCAATTTTTTGAATATTTCAAACAATTCTATTGTTGCTTGACAATAATCTACTTTTTATATCTTCTTCATTCATTTCATTTCTTGATAAGATAAGCCGAATGAATGAAAAATAAAGCAGCGAGATTTGATTTTTTCAGTCTGCTCTTTGCTCTCAGACATCATGGCTGTAAAAGCATTTGAGCAATCTTTTCTTTATTGCCGAAAATTAGGTTCACAAATTAGTTCGCTAATCGGTGGAATAATCATTATTCTTTTTGCCGGTCAACATCTAGCATGGGGAATATTTGATCATCGAGTCATTAATCATAAATGGTATCGTGATTTGCTACCTCAAGCGACAGAATGGCATTTTAAAGTTGTTGTGGTTTGGTTTCTAGCAATTATTCCTGGCCTCTTTGCCGGCAAACAACTTCTTAAATCATTTTCTAAATTCACAATTTATGTAAGTTTCTTAATCTTTTTCCTTTTAAATTTTTTTCTAATAAATTTTTAATTGTTTTATTTTCCAGTTAATTTGTCTTACGCTTGCACTTGTTAGTTCTCTTCTATTCGTATTTTTACCTGCAAATATTGAATGGATTTTAACGGCACGATTGTTTGCTGGAATGACATATGGCGTTGGTTACATCGTGATTCTAATTCATGCTGCAGAAATTGCAGAAAATGAATTGCGCGGAACACTAGTATCATTAATTCACATGATAACATTCTTTGGCGTTTTTCTGTCATCTTCTCTCAACACCTCTGTAATAGACATCCATATGTATGAAAGTATTGATTTTAATAGAATTTTTGGTGTCACCAGTACTTGTTATATCATTGCCGGTATGATACTCTTGTGGTTTCTTCACAAAGAATCTTCACAATGTCATAGGGAGCAAGATAATGAAGCGACAAACAAACAAAGCAATTTTCTATCAATCTTTTATATTATCGTGCTACGGATCGCTCATATTTGTACATTTAATATGTCTTTGAATATAATTCTTCTATTGACAACAAGCAGAACAGTTTCAATTGGTAAAGATGATTTAACGGAAATGATGCTGTCATTTGTGAGATTTTTCATCTCATTATTTATGGTGGCTCTAATTGATTTATGGAGAAGACAATTTGCATTAATTTCGACTGCCATGAGTGCGTTCTTGATGCTAACAATTTCAGTCTTGACCTATTTATATGGCATCGAATATTCACATTCATCATACGTCGTCGCTGCTGGACTTTTGCTTCAAATTTTCGCTTCAATGGGCGTAAAAATTCATGCTGACATTCTGTCGATCGAATGTTTTAATAATAAGCAAAAGCCGTTTGCCATTGCAAAGACTGTTTTCGTGGAAATATTTGTTCAAATTCTTTTCGTTGTGACTTACTTTCACGATAATATGCGAGTTATTAAATTTGCTTTAGGGTCAATGACTGTGATTTTAGCATTAACTTTTGGCATGATTATTTTAGGATATCCGAATACTACAAATCGACAAAATTCAAAAGAGATTAGAGAAAAAATTATTGTACAAAATTTTTAGACTCAAACTAAATGATAAGTGCATGTTGCATAATTTTAAGGTGCAAAAATATTTTCAAAAACTTTTGAGAAACATCAGAATTTATAAAATTTTAATAAAAATTGTTTTTAATTTTATCAATCAATTATTTCTCATGACAATGAAAATTACTATCATTCATAATTGAGTGAATAGATGGACTCATCTATTAGGACTCATTCAACGAAATTCGTCACAAGTATGTAAAAGGTCGAGTCAGGTAAATAAATCATTAATGAGTCAATACCCAGTGAGAAATATTTTAGTTTGGCGGTTTTAATGTTTAAAAGTCTGACGATCGGTCTTGTTGAAAGACGACGGCCGGATTCCGAATATTAGAAAAAATTAAAAAATTTCGGAAAATATTAGTTTTATTATACGAAAATTTGGCCGAATAGTCCGGTTGCCGAACTAAATTTAGTCCGGATCGGAAGAAATATTTAAGCAAATTTCAGACTAAATTTCTCACTGGGTGTAATTAATAAATTATGTAATCAAAAAGAGAGAACAACAACAAGAATTCTTATTCTCTTTTACATACGAAAATGTCATAACGGTGTTTAACTTGAACTTGCATTTCTCTCTCTTCTCATTTTTCATAAAAAGAATATTTTTTACGCTCATGAAGGTTTAGTTAGTATAACTTTGAACATAGATCTGTTGAGACTTGTGTTGGATAATCTCTTTGCGATAATTATTTGAAAATGACTTGTAAAAATTTTTTGCAATTATCAAATGGTGATAAAATGCCTGCATTAGGCTTAGGAACATGGCGTGCACCAGATGAAGAAGTTGAAAAAGCACTAATTGCTGCTCTTGAAGCTGGATATCGTCATATTGATTGTGCACCAGTAATTATTCATAAATTCAATAGTAAATGAAATTCTAAATAAATAATTTTCCTAATAAAGGTTTATAATAATGAAAAAGTAATTGGCAAAGTGCTAAATGAATGGATAACATCAGGAAAAGTTAAACGAAGTGATTTATTCATCACAACCAAGTTACCGCCTTTTGGAAATCGTGCTGAAGATGTCGAAAAATGTCTTAAAATGTCTCTTGCTGATCTTCAATTGGATTATTTAGATTTATATTTAATTCATGTGCCTTTCGCTGTCCCATTTACACTTGGACCATTTGAATTTGATAAAGATGGGAATGTGGTTCAATCAGAAACTGATCATGTAAAAACTTGGAAGGTAAGATCATTAAAAAATTATGCAAATGAGAAAAAAAGAAAGAAGAAATGAAGAATGTTGATGAACTTTTAATGTTTGCAACTAAAAAGTTTCGATTCTTTTTTCATACAAGAGACAAGAAAATTGTTCATTAAGACAACATTATGAAAATTTAAAATCCACAAAAATCAATGTCTGACGTCATTAAAAAATAATTTTGAGTATTCTTCAATTGATTGAGAGCACAATTAGCAGTTCATCAAAAAACCTGTTTTCTCGTTTTAGGAGTTTGAAAGAATGAAGGACGAGGGTTTGGTAAAGCACTTGGGTGTTTCAAACTTTAATGAAAGGCAAATACAACGACTACTTGACAACAGCAAGTACAAGCCCGAAGTTTTACAGGCAATTATCAATCAATTATTTTATTACTACATAAAATTGCATGATATGTGCTGCAAAAATAATTAAAGTTTTATGATGATTAACTTTTCCCCTTTTTAAGTTTTATCACTGACTGACATGATATCAACTTTTTAATTTCATTATAGATTGAATTGCATGTGTACCTTCAACAAAAACCATTGGTTAAATTCTGTAAAGATAATGACATCATTGTGACAGCATATTCACCACTTGGATCACGTGGTATTGATAAACTTATATCTAGCAGGTATGTGCAATATTTTTAATTTAATTACATTAACTAATTTCAATTTCACTTTAGTGTAAAGATACCAGATCTTCTTGATAATCCAACTGTAATTGCGATTGCTGAACGTCATGGAAAATCTGCTGCACAAATATTGTTAAGATATTATATTGAACTAGGTGTCAGTGCAATCCCAAAAAGCACCAATCCTGATCGATTAAAGGCAAATATTGACATTTTCAACTTTGAGTTGAGCGATGATGACAGAAAACAATTATCAGATTTAGATGCAAACATTCGTCTTTGCGAATTCAAAAATTTTCAATTTTTCAAAGGAATGGAAACTCATCCAGAATATCCATTTTAAATAATTTTCACTCAATTGATGTTTTTAATTAACTTTATTATTACTAATTGGATTTTAATATTTTAGAATTATACAAAGTATATAAATTCCATAAAAACAGTTTACACAACGGAATTTTTGAATAGTATCTATGTTGCCTGCTTAAAAGCAAACTTTCACTCGCTTACAAGCATTATATTTCTCATAGAACACTTTATTATGTATGTTTTTGCAAAATCTTTTATTGATTGAAATAAATATTATCTAACATTTACTGTTGTCAAATGCTTGCATTTAATTTGATTTCTAATAAGATTTCGTTCCAGTCTAGTTATTTACTATTTCCGTCTCAATTGTTGATTTGAATCTATTTGTCCGCCTAAAAATATATTCATGATAAGTTGCAATTTTAATATTTAAATGGGGAGATGTAAATTGATGGTAAAAACTGGGATGAAAATTTTGGACTAATTTTTTGGCCGAAAAATTTTCCAATTCTTGATCTTAAAATTAAGATCAAAAAAATTTTCGTCTAAAAATTGGTCGAAAATTGATCTTTATAAATCTAAATTTAACGAACTTTTCGTAAGCCAAAAATATTTGGTCCAAAATTTCCATCCCCAGTAATCTTACTCATTCAAATGATATGATTTTATTAAGATGCTAAAGTAAAACTGTACACCTATTAAATTACACTCACACCAAAAGCAAACTCATTCTGTTGAGCTTGATGTTCTTAAAATCTTAAAATTTTTATTCATGCATTGCAGAAAAGAAATAAAGTGATATAAAGAAAAGATGAAATAATGCAAACACCCAAAAAAAAGAGAGAAAAAATAATGTAAATGAGTAATTTTATTTAAGCAATCTAATTGACTAATTTATGATTCTTACTAACTAATAAGAAAATGTCACATTTATTAGAATTGAATACTAGATAGGCAGGAAAGACTTTTTTTATTCTAAAAAAATTAAAGACATGCTACTATTGACCCAATAAAAAACAAAATGAATTTTTATGATAAATTTACAAGATGATTAAACTTTTTATGAAAAAGACTATGAAAACAATCTCATATGATAATTACAAACACATAAAGCTCCATAAATATGAATAAAATGCGAAATAAAGCATGACAAGCACCGAATGATCATCAATGAATTACCAATCATCAAATTCATCATCATTATAAGTTGATGATGTTGATGAAGTTGATGAATCTGACCATCGATTACTTCCATTACCTTTTGATTTTTTACTACGATCTGTAGGCGAATTGTAGCCTCGTCTTGGTGGCGTAGGAGTTCTAGGTGGCGAATAGTCTGTTTCTGTTTCAAATGCAGTATAATCATCGTCATCATATCTACTATCTGGTGAATAACGTCTTCCTCTTGGACTGTATCGATTATTGCGATCGTCACGCATTGTTGGTGTAAATCGTTTTGGTGGAGGACTCATTAAACGACCGAGAGGTGGTGGCATTCCCATTGGAAGAGGCGGAAGTTCGCCAGGTGGCAAAAAAGGCGGTAAAAAGGGAGGAGCACCAGGTAAAAATGGTGGTGGTGGCATCATTAATGGTGGTCCTGGAGGCATTTGATTTACATTATTTGGCGATTCTACTCGAATTGGAGATGGAATAGAATTTATTGAATCATTATTCACTCCAGGCAAAGGTCCAGGTAAACCATCTGAAAAATTTAAAGAATTAATAACAAAATTTAATTTAAATTGGGAAAAATTAACTTACTTAGCAAATCACTAACGCCTGCAGGATTTTCTGCAATTGAAGTCAATCTTCTACGCAATGCTGCAGCTTCCATTCGTGATTCTTCTAATTTTCTCTCAGCTTGTCTTGCATTTAACCATGCTGTATGTGCCTGAGTTTCAGTTGCTGTTATATTAAGTTTATGAGCCGCAGCTTGAGCTTCAATTTCAGCTCTAAGAGCATCATTTTGTGATCTGTAATAAAATTATATTGAAATTTAATTTGAAAGCAATCAAAAATCTTGACTCACTTTAATGTTTGAATTTCGTCATTAAGAGCTTGAATTTTCTCAACTGTGCTTGTTTTTTCACCTTGCTGTTTCATCCAACGAGCTTCTTTCACACTCAACTCTTGTTGTAATTGAGTTTCCTTTTCTTTAAAGTATGTTGATAAAACTTCCAATCTAGTCTGTGCTTCATGTTTTTCCTTATCTGCAGTTACAAATTCTTTTTTCAAATTTGACATTTCTTCATTAATTGTTTTAACACGATCTTCAAGTAATTTCCTAGAATCTCGTTCTGTTTGCAATTGTTCCTGTATTGTACTTTTCTCTTTTGTCACAGCAAGTAAATCAGCTTTAAGATCAGCAACATCAAGAAGAGCTTTAATATCTCCACTATCACTTTTGCCTTTTTTGAATGTCTCAATACATTCTTCTAGTGCTTGCACTTTGGCTTCTGCAGTGTTGAGAAGTTTTTTAGTTTCATCATATTTGCCAGCATATGATGTCAATTCATTATTCAATCTTGTTACTTCACCATTTCTCTCTTCAATGATTTGATTGACTTGAATATCACTTTCACGCTTGAGATTTTCTAACTCAATTTGAAGATTATTTCGCTCAAGAATAACAGCATCGAGAGCTTGTTGCGACTTTTCAAGATCATCACTACATTTGCCATTAATTTCAGACAATTGAATTTGCAATTCAGTGTTTTCACGAGATTTGGCAGCAATTGTCTCATTCATAGTGAGAATAGTTTCTTGTTGCTCATTTAATTGACGTTGTAAATCTTCAACCGAACTAATAATTGAATCACTACCTGTTTGACTACTCAATAATTCTGAAACCATTCGATTTAATTCTAAACCATCTTCTGCTGCAGCTTCCAATTCCTTTTCAAGAGATGAAATTTTCTCTTGCATTTCTAACTTTTCTCGCTCGCTAATTTCTAGATCATTCTTCAATGCAATAACCATATCGTTTGACCCAAACGAATTATTTTCAATGTTCACTAATTTTTGTTTTGTCACTAAAATTTCACCTTTAAGCATTTCATTCTCTTTTACTGATGCCATAAGATGACGTTCTAAATCGTTCATTTTTCCTAATAAAGGTCCTTCTCTTCTGGCTTTGTTGATACAATAATAACCAAAAGTAAAAATAAGTACAGTAACTGCAGTTAAGGCCATACTAATTATTAAATCCATCCTTTCTATAGTTTCATGCATAGCTAGTTTGATGTATTCATCTGAAGTCATCCACACTGTTTCGCCTTTTTCTTGTGTCACTTCACGTTTAGCATTTAAGGATCTTGGACAGTTTTCTGAGTCAATCTTTTCACAAAAACCTTCGTCAACTAAAAATTAAAAAGAAATAATGTAACTGGCACGAAAAGTATCATAAAAGAAAATGCATTCAAAAATCTTATGACGTCGACATTAAGATGAGATTTCAATTTTAAATGAACTTACTAGAATTCCTATTCACTTCATCATGAGAAATTTCCTGATTTGCTTCAGCTCCATTGCCAAATATTTTCCTCATTAATCCACCAAAAAAGCCAGGCTTTTGTTCCTCTTCTTCCTGTGAAATTTCGAAAATATCTGGTTGTTGCTGTTGTTGTTGAGGTATGTTGTTGTCAATATTTGATTGCTTGACTATCTGTGACTATCAAAATGATTGTGATCATGATGATGATGATGAGGTTCTTTATGAACTTGTTTAATACTTCCAATTCCTTCTGCAGAACCTCTATTACCTAATTTTTCATCAAATCTTTTCAAAAGCATATCCTGATCAAATTTATGTTCATGTTTTTCTTTTAATTCTTCAACAATTTCTTCTTGTTTGTTAATTGGAATTTCTGGTAACTCAGTAGTTGCTGTTGATGAAGTTTCTTGATTTTCAAGAGTTATATTTGTAGTTGTCTCCATAAAGTCATTATTTATTTCAGGAAGTTTTGTTGACTCCTCCTGTTCAAGTACTTGTGTTACATCAATATTAGGTTCAGTTTCATTAAGTTTATTATCAACTATCTCATTTTGTGCAGTTTCTGTAGTTACTTCTTGCTCTTTAATTTCATTAATTGTTTCTGAAATTGGAGAACTTGTTGTTGTTTCCTGTGATTCAATTTCTTTAGGAGCCTCTTCAGTCGTTGCCTTCTGATTATAATTAAAATCTTCAATTATTTCTTCAGTTACAGGTGCTGGAGATAGAATTTCTTTTTCTTCTTGCTTGTTAACTTCATTAGCAACTTGCTCTTCTTTAGAATTCTGTTCATCTTGTTTCTTTTCTTGAGTTTCATCTTTTTTTGATTTCTCTATTTCGTCAAGAGGTTTCTCTTCTGCAATTTTTTCTTGCTCATCATTAAGTGGTGTGTTTTCTGTTGCTGGTTGAGTTTTTTCTTCATCTACATTAATTTCATTTTTCGTCAAATCTTCTTCAGTCAATGTTATATTTTCTACATTTGTAGGAACTTCTTCAATAACGTTTTTGTTAGGTGGTATGGCTAGCAATTCTGGCTGATCATCATTCTTTATGGTCTCAGTAGAGTTATTATTTTTTTGCTCTTCCAATTCTTCGTCATCTTCTTCATCATCATCATCATCATTGAGCTCTTCTCCATCTTCTTCTTTTCTTCTACACCACTATCATTTTCTTCTTCTTTCTTTGTTGTTTCAGTTGATGTAGTTTTCTCTTCAGCTTTAATTGCAGGCTCAATCTTTGGTTCAGTGCCGATTGGAATAAAATCTTTAGGTCTTTCTTCCTGTTCTGATTTTGTATCATCAAAGACTTTTATTTCTTCATTCTTTTGATTCATACCGTCTTTAGTTTCATTGCTATTATCATTGATATTTTTATTAGGCTCTGAAGATGAAGTTTGACTAGATGATTTTATAAATTCGTGCAAGTAGTTTGTCTCACGAATTTCTTGATTAATTTTCAATGATGCAATGTCAATTTCGACAGAATGAAGGAAATTTCCACGAGCCTTCTCACGTAAGTGATTCTTAGGAAGAAAACCAAAGTTTCTGCCATATCGAATATAAAATAATTCGTCAGTTGCTCCAAAAATCTCCACTTCAGAATTTACGGAATTGATTTGAAGCTTGTAGGGTTTATCGGGTGTATATCGAAGAGTAGTTACAGCACGATTTGAGGGCTCTAGAATTTATTAAATATAAATTAAATTAGAAAGTGGTTTTGATGATTTTAAATTATCAAAATTTTACTCACTCTCGCACAATTCATCACCACACTTTACTTTTAGTCGTTCGCCAAATGAATATCCTAACACACTTAACAATATTATAATTTTTAATCGCATCTTAATCACATTTATTTTTATAAAATTAAATTTATGAAAAAATTTCTATATTTTTTGACGTGTCTATATTGTTTACATCATTTTTGAATCGACCAACATTTTTAAATTATTCTCGATCGTTATTTTCAATAGTAATTTTTTACTTTTTAATACAATAATTCTCTACTTTATATAATTTTTAAAATAAATTGATTTATTTTAAAGAGTAATAAATAATTTTTAATTTGGTTAAAAATTTAGAAACAATTTTAAAATTGTTTTGAAAAGATTTTGAAAATTTTTGAATTTTTATGAAATGCGTAGCTTTAGCGTAGCTTTTTGATAAATCAAAACAAATCGATTTTTGGGAATATTTTTGTTTTTTAAATGTGAAAAAAGAATAAAAAGTGTGCAAATTTAAATTATATTCATATTATTTCTATCAAGATATACTACATTTGTTTTCTTCTTTAAAAAGATCTCCAAAGAATCATAAAATTATTATTTCTTTCATTTATTCGTCGAAATAAAACAAAGCATTTTTTGATGAGACCTGTTTATATAAATATTTACTGTTTCCTTAACTTTTACTAGTTATCCAAGATTAAAAGTACTAAGGTAAGCTTTATTGAATTTGATTTTATGACAGTCATTTGCATATTTTCTATTTATTTGCAGTTCAAAAAAGATACTGGATCTTTGCCGAATAGAGAAAACTTCCAGTAAATATAAGAAGATGTCATCCAGTACATCAAAACATCCGAGAAAATCTTATTGTGCTGCTGAATTAGCACGAAAAGATTATAAATGCAGTATATGTTTGCAAGAATTTAATACTGAAAATCAGCTTAAAGATCATGAAGAAATTCATGTCACACCTTATTGTCATTTTTGCTCTAAAATGTTTAAATCTGCGAAGCTATTGCGTGTTCATCACCAAACATACCATCATGATCAAGTGTCATCACTTAACAACTCAAATCACTCATCATCATCATCATCAGCATCCAAAGAAACCAAGCACAATAGTTCAAAAAACGATACAAACAACGTTTGCGAAGATCTTTCGTTGAGTAAAATAAAAGAAGAGCCAATAGAATTGGTTTCTGAACCTGAAATTGAAAATCTTCTCAATCATGATCCTCATTCAAGCACTACCGCTTCGCCAACAAATTCTCATCATTCTGATTTCTATCCAGAGCCATCGAGAAGTCATTTAGGAATATGGAGAAATTTCACAGAAACGCCACCATTCCTTAATCTCGAACACTCTAGTGTGCCACTAACTTCCATTAAAATGGAACCTTCAGAAGTTCCTGAAAGTGATCAATTTGATTTTATCATTAATGAAATCCTTAAAAAGCCATCAAATGATAGTGCTAGCTCTTCCTCACGCCTTTCACTAGTTGCCGAAGAGATATCATTACAACAAAATTTCTGGACTCAATCTGATCACCATCATAATCAGCAGCAGCAAGAGCAAAGTGTTTGGACTTGCGATATTTGCAGTAAACAATTTACAACTAAACAAATATTGCAACGCCATCGGATCGCAACACATGACCAGAATAAAGACTTTAAATGTGATCAATGCGACACCTGGTTTAGTAGTTCTAACAATCATGAGCTTATCAAACATGTAAATGAAGTGCACAATGGATTCAAAAAGTTTATTTGTGATTTTCCAGGGTGTAATAAAGAATTTTCGCGCCGTGATGCACTAAAACGTCATAGAACATGTCATGATAAAGGACGTGGAGGCACTGTGATACAACATCCTCCGAAAATTGTGAATAGCAATCATTCAGCTTCGATTCATCCACATCCATATTTTAGGCCTCATTTAAGTAGGCATTGACTCCATTACTATTATTATTGTAATTTTAACTATTATTTGATATGATTGAGATAAAACAAAATCAAAATTTAAATTTTCTTCTTTGTTATATAATTAAGATTGTAAGAGATTTTTTTTCCAAAACAAAAAATTATTTCGGAAAATAAATTATGAAAAAAAAAATATCAAATAAAATTATACTTAGTAGCTAAAAAAAGAATGGGGAGTAAATCAATTGAAAATTTTCTATTCAGTCTGTTTTTTGAAGTGGACAAATTAACAATATGAAGTTCATTCTTGAATTATTTTTGCTTCTTATAGGATTTATAAAAAGTTCAGGTAAAGAGCTTAGCGACTATTTTAAAATTATTTGAAAAATATTATTCTTTGTATTAGAACAATTAACATGTGATAGACGAGAAAATGAAATGAATTTACAGAAAAAGCTTAAGAATGATTTGTTCTGTAAATATGATAAAAATATAAGACCTGGTGACACTAAGTTAGCAACTTCAATTAATGTTCGATTAAATATAAAAGATTTAGATTATGATGAAGAAAAAAATACAATGACAATAAAATCATGGATGACATTATCATGGAACGATTCGAAATTAATTTGGAATCCATCAGATTACGGCAGTATTCAAACTATCAATATGAAGCAAGATTACTTATGGACACCTGATCTAAAATTGTATAATTCTCATATACCTACATCAATGGGCACTTGTCATTTAGTTGATTGTCTTATTAAATATTCATCAGTAGTTGCTTGTGTAATGCCATGTTCTCATACAGCTCATTGCAAAGATTTTGGCATTGATAATTGGCCATATGATATTCAAAATTGCTCTTTTACATTCGGAGCATGGATGAAAACTGGAGAAGAATTGAATTATAACGAGGATAGAGTTAAAATTATTACATCAAGACTAAAGAAAAATAATCAATGGAAATTACTTAGCGCATCATCTCGTTATAATAAAGGTGTCTATATATTATTAAATGAAACTTTTCCGTCAATAACTTATAATCTCGTCATTGAGAGACATAATGGTTTACATCAAGTAACTTCCATCTCTTCAGCTATAATTTTGATGACTACCAATTTATTGGTTTTATTTGTTTCTCCTGAGAAAATTGTAAGACTAATTTTCGTTATTATCAATCTTGCATCAATTAACATTTTTATTGATTTTCTCTACTGGATGTAAGTTGCATTGAATTTTTTTTAAAATTATTACTTATTGTCTTATCCTAGGTTGCCTTATCCTGGTGACACTCTGCCGAAAGTTTTTATTTTCTTTGGTGACCTGCAATTTTACACAGTGATACTTCTTGTTGAAACACTTTTAATAAAAGCTCATATAGAAAGTTCAGAGAGACCAGCAGAATGGATGACAAAGATAACAACATATGCGAAGTCAAACTTCATTCTTGCCATTTTTATAAATGAAAATATCAAAAAATTGCCTGAAAATGCAGATGATTTGATCGAAAATGTTGAAAAAGAAAAGTCAACGAATGAAGTGCGTAAAAGTTTTTGTCTTTTAATTGATCGCACATTGATAATTGTCACCGTGGTAATTTTTGCCTTTATGTTTATGTCTCTTTTTCCAAAAGGCTATTTATCATCCAATTATGATCCAATTGAGAGTCTCTCATAAACAGAAAATATGTTAAAATTATAACAAATCATTATATATATCGCAAATAAAAATTTATCAAAAATTTAATTCCACCCATCGTCTAGAATTTCTGTTGTTTTTTATATCATGAAAATTGTTTCAGCATTAGTTTGTAATTTAACATCAATGATGAAGCTTCATTTAATTTTTGCTCTTGCTGTATTATTTGACTTTAGTGGTAAATATTTTTGTAGTTAATACATTCCTTGGTTTCAATTCAATTTATTATAGATGGTCAAGAAAAATTTGAAGATGTATATGAGACAAGTTTTAGCAATGATTTCAAAAGAGATCATTTAATTGTTAAAATTAAGTTATATTAACTCTAAGATATCTTGAAATTAATAATTATTTTATCATTTTATAATATAGAATCACTAGACTGCTCAGATAGAGAATCAACTCAAAAATCATTGAAATTGAGAAAGAAAATTTTATGCGATTATGACAAAGCAATCACGCCAATTCGTAATGGACCCATTGCAGTAAATTTCGATTTCATTTTTAAGAAATTTCGATTTGTAAGTCTTTTTATGGTTCTTTCTTTAATTAAAAATAATTCTATTGCATTTAAAAGAGTGAAACGACGAGGACAATGGAAATAAAATCTTATGTGATTCTAACATGGAAAGATGAACGTTTATCATGGAATCCTAATGATTACGATGATATTGATGTTTCCTTTGCTTCTTTTGATTCTTTGTGGGTACCAGATATTTCAATCTTTGAATCGTAAGTAACATGTGTTGATTTTGATCAAAATTTAATTGCAAAATTTCTTTTTATAGAGACGTTATTGAAGATTTAAATTCATGCATTGCAACTGATTGTAAACTTTATCCAAATGGAAATGTATCATGCATTTTGCCATGCGAACAAAAAATTTATTGCTCTGATGCTGATTATAGAAATTGGCCTTTTGATAGTGCAAAATGTTCATTTACATATGCATCAAAAACAAAAAATATAAACAAAATGATTTTTGTTAGTCAATCATTGAAAATTGATTCTGAAGGAGGTGCACAAAGTAGATCGTGGGAACTCGTTTCTTCTCAAACTTTTATTTCTAATGAAACAAATAGTCTAGCAATTAATGAACCAAAGAATTCATTTTATTCAACTATAAATCTTTCATTTATGATAGAGAGACATAGCAAAGAGTTAGTGCATCAAGTTTTAATTCCTGCAATAACCATGATTGTTAGCAATATAACAATTCTTTTACTTGATGCTGAAATGATCGAAAGATGGATTCTTTACGCAATAATGCTATTTTCTCATTATTTGTATAATGTACAATTGAAATGGCTCTTACCAGAGAGTGACTCTATTCCTAATGTTTACACTTTCTTTTGCGATTCTCAAATAATTACGACTGTTTTGATGCTGTATAGCATGCTATTTAAAATCTTGATTGAAGATGATGATGATGAGAGAGCATGGCTTCGCAATGTTATGAGCTTTTTGGATAAATCATTCATAGGAAAGATTGTCATCAATCAAGAAGAGGAAATATTAAGTAATGAGAATCCAACAAGTGTTGATGAAGCATTTAAGAAACCTAAAGTTATGAAAAACTTTAACTGTTTTATTGATCGGATATTAATAGTTCTTCTAATTTTTGTATATGCTTTCATGTTTTCTGTTTTAATGCCAAGAGATCGAATTAATAATAGTCCATATGGTTTAATTTTTGAATCTGATTACTAATTCAATATTATATTTATTAAAAATATTACTTCAATTTATTAAACTATGTAAAATTTATATTAAAGACAATAAATTGTAATTTAGTTAAAAAATATTCTTTTTAGATGGACATACACTTAAGTTGTGTTTTTTATTTTTACAAATTCGACAAAATCCATTCGTTTTAAACTGTTGAAACTTTTTCATATACTTACAATACTTCTCTACATGTCCTTTTTCTAGACAATACCAACATTCTTGATGAATTTGATAAATTTTACATTCATGTTCTGTTTTCTGCACACAACGATCACATTCTTTGCAATGAATATAGTTAGGTTTGACACATTTGATGCATATTTTGCAATGACGATATGTGGCTCCATTTTTTGATGGACATGTTTTACAAATTTTGCAATGGATATTGTTAATTGCAACAAAGCGATGACAAGATTTGCAAAAACGATAATTTTTAAGTGGTGGATATTTGATGAGTCTTTGATCAATATTTGTGAAAATTCTTATAGGTGAACCTTCTTTTCGTCCTTTGTAGTTTTCATTGAAAGTATTATGATTCATATAAGTCACTTGATAGTCTAACATTTCCATTTCAGACATAACTTTTTGAATATGATTTTCATTGAAATAAGGGTAGATCACAAAAATTGGTAAAATCTTTTTACATATGAAAAAATATTTCCTCGCTATTTCTTTTATCGTTTGGCACAATAATTCAGTTCTGGCAGCAAAAGGAGGATCCACAATGAGACAGTGGTGACTCTCAGCATCATTTACAGTGCTTTCTTTTATGAAATCATAAAACCTCGTCTCATCCGAATTACCGTTTATAAAACAATTGTTGAGCATGTTATAGCAAATGAATTCTTCATGATAAAAAGCTTCAAAACGTTGATCAATGTCTAAGAGTATAGATCGTACATCATTATTTTGATTCCGTATAAAGTCATGCAATCGTGGTGTACCCATACAAATTATTCTCTTAAGCTTCAAATTGTTGAAAATATACATAAAGAAATCCAATGAATTGATATCAAAAAAGTATTGTGCATTCACTTTATCGTTGTTTAGTTGTGGAAGAAATAGTGATGGTTGTTGAAGAAACACATTATTGTCTATTAATTTGTAATTATGAAATTCATGATTTTGAATTGATTTGATAAATTTTCCACAAGTTGCGCAAAATATTCTCTCTTCCACTTTTAATTTCCTCAAATCGTCTAATTTCTCTCTTTTGATTGTCGGTCGTGATTGTAAAATTTCATTTTTATTTCGCTCAAACTGATCATATTCAAGATAAAAACAACTTTGTTCTCGAACAGCAGAACATGAAAAATATTTCTTTCCATTTTTGTTTGAAAATAGGATTGTTGGACCATGAATACAGTACGGATTCAATTCTAAATCTCTTATAATTACATTTACACTTTCTTTTTCCTTCATTTCTTTTTATTTCACTAAATAAATGATAAAATTGAATATAAACACAAACCTCATTACTTGTGCTTTACGGCAAAACTGTTTTGAATATTTTTTGACAGTTGAAAAATGGTGACGAGTGTTTTAAATTTGAAAACTATTTCTTCCCATTTATACCAGAGTTGTTACAGGCGAGTTCGCCTGTTTTTCGCCTGTTTTTCTATATAAAAAAATCAAACCTTCGAATGGACAAAAACTTTTTTGTAGCTTATTTTACATAACTTCACCTATAAAACAAGGGTAATTTGAAATTATTTGGTTGAGTATTAGCTGAGTTATGTCAATTTTAATATTCGCCTGCACGAATTTTTTAATTTTTCGCCTGTTTTCTGACAGGCGAACACTTAAAATTACATAACTCAGCTAAGACTCATCCAAAAAATTTCAAACTACCCTTGTTTTAAAGGTGAAGTTATGTAGAATAAGATACAAAAAAGTTTTTGTCCATTCGATGGTTTGATTTCCCAAAACATTAATATAAAAGCAAAACAAGCGAACTTTAAAAAATTCGCCTGTAACAACTCTGTTTTATACTGTTCTCATATAACTGTTCTAAAAGTGATATAATTGCTTGGATTGAAAGCTCGTCTTCAATGTGAAAAACCTCTGCTTTAGAAAGTTTGAATAAAAGAAAGCACTATGACATCATAAACAATATTTTAACATATAAGAGGTGCTAAAATCGCCTTTAAATTTCTCAATCTTGTCAATTATTCAAAGCTTAAGAGAAAATTTCAATTTCCAGAAAATAAGGAACAAAAAAAGTTTGAGAATTGTTCTTTAGTAATTCTGATAATAAAATTATTTATTAAGAAAATATTTCATAAAGTATGATTTGTGTAAAACAGAATATGATAGAATGGAATTCATAAGTCGTTGTCTAGGAAATCATATGAAGCAATACAAATATTAATAAAATTATTCAATTCTGCTGAACTAACGCGATGTGAGCTGTTAGACCGTTGATTGATGAAAGCAGGAATAACGATGGATGATGCTGGATAGTCCAATTTTGGATGATCAGACTTTCTTATTGCATATCCGTAATATGTTGAAACGACATCGTTTTTGTAATCGAATTTTGCTATAAATAAAATTGGTTATAAAATAAATGAAACAAACATTCATATCTATATAATTACAATAATAACGAAAGAAACCTCTGATGCAGCTATAGTAATAGTGCATTTTCTTAATTCCATAATCAGCTATTGTTTTTGAAGAATCAAAGCTAGTAGCACAATCCTCAATAAACTCCAAATGAATATTCTTTTGTGCACGATATGCACTTGGCATAAAGTTGATAGTTTGAAGATAGTGAATAACAAGCAATGCAATGTTGAATGTTTTAAATCTTACAGAATTGATCTTAAACCACAATCGAATGAAATGATAAAATTTTATAGCTTCAGGTTGAATGGTGAAAAAATGTCCAATCATACATGAAAGTTGAACAGAAAGTCCATTGGTGACACTTATTTCACAAACGTCATTTGTACTGCGTAAGCAGACATTCAGTGAAGGAAGATGATAGTTTATTCGAAGAACTCTAAATTGTGAATCTCTAGCGAGCCAATTTCTAATCATTTTTATGTCTTTGACATTTTCTTTATAATCACGAGGTGAATGATATCTATTTCTTCCTAAAAATCAATGAAAACATGTCAAATTGTATGTAAGAAGAAAAACGTGATTAAACATACCTATGTCCAGAAAAACCTGCATTTTGGTCATTTCATTTGATATTCCCATTGCTAGTTCACCCAAAATATATGCATCACATTCCTAATATTACCAATTGATAATATAATTAAACAGTGATGCATATAAAGTCTTAATTTTTACCTTATTTGCAAGATGGCTTATAGTTCTTGTTATTTTTTCGCAAATTTCAAATGCATACCCAGAAGTATTGAGCATACAATCAAGCGATTTTCCTGCTAATTCTTCAACTTCCTGGTCTGCTC
This sequence comes from Polypedilum pembai, assembly GCA_014622435.1. Classification (NCBI taxonomy): domain Eukaryota; kingdom Metazoa; phylum Arthropoda; class Insecta; order Diptera; family Chironomidae; genus Polypedilum; species Polypedilum pembai. The sequence continues at coordinate 5,804 of JACWBX010002118.1, read as the reverse complement.
TTTTCAAGAAAACTTCACTTTCTCTATAATTAAGCATTTTTACAAGAAATTTCTAAAATATAATGCACAATTTTTCTTAGGCTCTAAAATTTAGCGCATTTTTGAGAAAATGTTGCTCAGTAAGCAATAATTTTTAAAATTAGTTTTTCGTTAAGAAATGTAAAAAGTGAAAAGTTCTTTAAAAATGGCGACAATAAATTATGAAAAAAAGATAGAAAAACTCAACAGAATGATGAAAATTAGCGATAGAGAAATATATTACGATGCATTTCATTCAAAGACTCTGCAGCATATCTATCATTATATGGACATAAGAGAAGATATCAAAAAAATCATTCGAGAAAATTTCAAGGAAGATTGTGAAGTCTATTATCTAGGTTCGAGAGTAATTGGAATAGCTGATAATCAAGAAAGTGATCTTGATTTCTTCATTGATATTGGTAAGATAATAAAACATTTAAATTTCTTAAAACAAATTTATATTTTTCAAGGGAGAAATACCTATTTCCGTGATCGAAATTACAATGAAGATCTTGAAAAAATTAAATTTCTTTCATACGTTCTTGAGAATGCAAGAGATTGGAAATTTAAGAAATTCAATACTTCTATTCCGTCCATCAAGTTTGTCCACCTTCCGACAAATATCAAATGCGATATCTCAATGACAAATGGAATGAGCGTACACAATTCTCATTTGCTGGCACATCTCTTTGAAGTACAGCCAGAAATGGCAGCCTTTTATCACTATGTGAAACATTGGCTAAAATTATTCAATGTAAATTTTAAAGGCTTTACATTGACTTTGCTCGTTATTTTTTATTTCCAATCTAAAAAGTATCTTCCGAGTATTAAGAAAGTTCAACAATCGGTTGAGCCGGTTGAATTTATCGATGGTAAATTTTCGCTCAATATTACAATTTGTTGCCTGAACTTCTTTATTTTAAACATAGGATTTGAAGTTCAATTTGACGATAAAAAGACGCGTGATGACTATGGTCTTGAAGAAATCAAATACTACAAGGATCATTTGAAAGATTTTTTTAAAATGTATTCGAACTTCAATTACGAAAAATACGTTATTTGTCCATATTCAGGAAACAAAATTAATAAGTCTGATTACAAGTATAAAATTGATGATAGTTGTCCTATGACTATTGCAGCGCCATTGCTTCGTCGACACAACTGTGCAAAATATTTTTCAAACTTAGATCTAGTCAATTTTGTCAATGCATGCAATTTCTCTTCCAAGTATTTGGATGAATATAAACCGCCAAAATCTATGACTAATGATTATAAATATTTTGAGAACGATGTTTAAAAACAATTTTTGTCTGCTTTTGCAGTAATTTATTATTTTATATCTTTACACATTTTTGAAACAATTTAAAATGAAAGTTTGTATGAAAAATAAAACTTATAACGTTTTGAGAACTTTAAATTTTTTTAATTTTTTTGTCTCTACAGGTCAATGTTTTAAAATAAATTAATTCATTCCTGAAAACAGAAGCTTCATTTTAAAATATATATTCATATTAAGGAAGTATTCTGAATTAAATTCGTTGCATCTAAAATGACATGTAAAATATAAAAACTAAATTTATAAAAAAAAAAAATTAAATAAAATTCAAATTGGAAAATTAATTGACGCAAAAAACACGTTGCTGAAAAATTGTAAGTGGTCGAAAAATTTTTTGTCGAGTCAGCTAATATTAGAGATTTTTCATACAAAAATACGCGAAAAAGCGTAACGCGTGGTTTTTTTAAAAGTAAAATAGAGAAATAAGATGTAAAAGTTCATAATGATGATTTCACAAAAGATAAAAGACTTCTTAAACAATTGTGATGAACTGATTGAAAAGGCTGTGAAAAAATCTCAGGAAAATCAAGATTGGCGAAATTTTGAAATGGCGATGCTCAGTCTTGAATTGATTGTTATGGAAAAAATGAAGAAAAACTGTCGTGCTCATTTAATTGGACTGCATAGAATTGGTTTAAGTGTGAATAAAAGTGAGAATATTCATTTGTTGCTCGATATTGGCGATTCATTTTATGATAAATCAGATGTTGAAAAAAGTGCTGGACAAGTGATGCTGCTTAAAGAATTAATGGAAGTAAATGACGACTGGAAAGTATTAAAAGTTTTCTTAGGATCACCGGCATTAAAATGTATGTACAGAGAGACTAAACAAACTTTTTTAATTACCATCAGCAATGGTTACAAAGTACAACTAAGCAAAACAATCGCTCATCTTTTCAAAATTCAAAGTCCTCAAATATTCAAGTTGTATCATTTTCTTCGCATTTGCATTATTGATTTAGGAGAAAGTCGACTTAAGTTTTTTCAAATAATTATTCTAATCATTTTCTATCTTCAAAAAAATGATTTTCTTCCTTCAATTCTGGAAGTTCAATCTGGTGTTCGAGAAATTTTGATTGATGGTAAAATATAAGTAGCATTAAGATTAATAATTTATTCACATCTCTTTTTCTAAATTTTATCTCTAATAGGAATACAAGTTCAATGTGATTCAAATCGATCATTACAACATTATCATGGAACTCGAAAAATGAACAGTTACAAGGACCATATTTATCCATTTTTCAAATTTTATAAGAATTTTGATTTTCCAAATCGCATTATCGACTTACATCGGGCAATCGATATAAAATCGGAAGACTACTCTTGTAAAAATTTCTCTAGATTTAATGTTATGAATTCAGTCGTCCTAGATTTTGAGCAAAATGCAAGCAACACAGTACAAAATAGCGATATCGAGGATTTTGTTGAATTATGTGCCAAATCATGTGAAATATTTTGCGACTATTAAGAGAATTAATATTATTTGTTTGACTCGCAATAAAACAATGGTTTAATTTGAATTTGAAATTTAATAAAAGTTCTTTATGTAAAACGATCAGAGAATTTTAACATATTTATTGCCAGCCATGAGCAGGTGCTTGCCAACCGTGTGATGCAACTGGAGCAGTGATGACTTTTTGAATTGTAGCTGGCTGGATGACTTTCTGGATTGTTGCTGGCTGGATGACTTTGGTGATGACTGGTGCATGAGCAACAATTTTATGATCGACTGGCTCACGTTGAACATTAGCTTGGAATCCATGATGATCATCAGCAGTGTAAGTAACCTTCATTACAAATATTAATTAATATGGATTTTTTAAAAGTTTATCTTAAGCTACTTACAACACGTCTGTAACCGTCTGGGTCGACAAGACTGTATTGTCCACTGACATGACCATTCTCAGCTTTTTCATGTTGTCTCTTGATATCACCAGTATGTGTATCATGAACTTCATAATTGAATTCGTAGTTAGCTGGTGCTTCATGAACGACTTGCTTAACGATTGCGGGTTGCACTTGTTTAATGATAGTTGCTGGTTGCACTTGCTTGATAACTGTAGCAGGTTGTTGCCAACCATGAGCTGGAGCTGCCCATGCAGCAGCTTGTGGTTGCCATCCTGTCTCAATAACTCCAGCTGATGCAGCTGAGACGACAGCGAGTAAAATCACAAATTTAAATGCCATTTTTAAATTTTTTATTTAGTTTTTCTTTTTCTAGTTGATGCTGTTTGCTTTATTGAGAGCTGACGAATGATGTTGATGTTCAACAAAATAATTCCTTTTATACTATATACCAACTTTTGAAAGATTTTCCTCTCTTGTGCATAAAAAATTCAATACAAAGTCATTTATTCTCCCTTTGCATTCATTGCATCATTGCGCTTTTTCTCTCTTCCTTATTTTTTTTCTCTCTCTTATAAAACCAATGAAAGAAGTAAACACATGCACTCATTTACTCACGTCTCTTAAAGAGATAACTATGGTTTGTATACATGTAATTATTCACTTTATCCAATTTATTCTAGATAGTTAACAGATTTCAGAAGTTTATTAACGAAATTTCTTTAAATTTTTAACTTTTCTAAATCTTTGGAAGTTTCAATCGAAATTTTGACCGTTATGAACTTAATTTCAAACATTTCACACCCCTTTTCAAAAAAATTTTGAATTTTCGAATTTTTAGAAATACGTTTTCGAAAATAAATTTTAAAATAAAATACAATTAATACAAATTTTAAGCTAAAATAATGAGAAATGAAACATGTATTAGTTGTATAATAATCTCTCTTATATCGAGGAACATAAATAATTAGTTAAATAATGTTATTTAAGTTTTTTGTTAAAAAACTTTTTCCAAGTTTGAATAATTTCGGAAAATCTTAGTTACATGTCGTTGGCTTTTTCGGAATCCTCTAAGGGTCGATTAAAACTATCTGATCCTAAAATATTTTGATCATATTATGATAATTAAGTAATTATCGTTTACATTTCGCAAGTGCGTTCATCTTAACTTAATATCTTTTTTACAATTTAATTAAAATTCTTTAGCAATTAAATTGAAGCTCATAATGTCTACTGTATGTCTTATTATAATAATTAAAAAAGTGTTAAAATCACATTGAAAAGAATTACATGAGCAAAAACGCGTTAAGTTTTGAATTTTTCTTATTCTCTTAACTTTCACTCTCTTTTGGTTTATTTTTGCACAAAACAAGACAACTTTTTTTATTGTTATTCTCGCTCATTCCCTCTTTCTTTACACTGACCTTAAACTGCATTAATTATCTCAAAAGTTTCTTTCGGAACCTGTTCGCAGGTCAGACGCCCGCATGTATTAAATTCATAGTGATTTCGAACGATATCGTTTATCATTTTCTTCCTCTCGCTTGTTTCGCTCCTTATTGAACAATCGTATCGACACAGTAACAGCATGAATAGTAAAGATTTTAAATTTCTCATTAAAGCTCGATACGCAATGATATTTATTGTCAAGAATCATGTCTGTTAACAGAGCCTTAATCAATAAAAGAAACATACATGATATCATGATAAGAATTTTTAAAAGCATTTTCAATAGTCAGACAATGTGCTGCAACATATCATTTACACCTTTCAAAAAAGCAGTGAATGCACCAGAAAAGGAATGAAAAGTAAGATTTTAATTAACACTGACAGTAAAACGAATATTATTGCATGCATAAGTGGAAGGTCAAATTGAGTGTGATCAGATCTTTGATAAAATAATAAAAATATTTAAATAGACAATTTATGATAAAAATTTAAGTAATTTAATTAATAAAAATGTCTTTTTAAAGTCTCTAAATAAACTGCAAAATTATTATTATTTTTAATTGTGAATTAAATAAAAGATGAATAGGTAGAATATTGCGTGTGTTAACTACATGTAAATTATTTAATAGCATCTCTTAAATTTAATGTAACTGACTTGATGAGTCATTAAAATGTGTATCGTCGACACAGCATGAAGTGCGTTAATGAAAAGATATAGAAAGTACACGACCACGGATCGGAGCACTTAAGCGCATTTTTGTCGTCACAGATCAGTGTTTATTAACAGATCACAGAATAAACAGATTCGTTTCTAATCAGAAGCTTAATTAAAAAAAATTAATGAAACTGAAATTAAAAACTGTTGAGTTCTTTGAAGCAATTCAGATTTTCAAATTCATATTGAGGAAGTCTTTCATGGTCTTTAAATATAATATATTAGGATATTCATGAAAGAAAACGAGCAGATCAGTGTCTTGTGGCAGACCAGTTTAGCAGTCATCAAAAATTCACTTCAAACATGTTTTCTTTGCATTTCATACCATATGGGAAATCGGACCACCATTGACCGCCATGCACTGGCCTATGATCGACTATAATATTGGAATTCTATTTTGGACAGAAATTTATGTATTAAGTCGATTCATTTTAA
>JACWBX010002117.1:1235-15333 GCA_014622435.1 Polypedilum pembai | reverse complement strand
TAAAGCTGCATTTTTGAATACAAATTTTAAAGAAATCACTGAATTTCCTTACTAATTGTGTTTTATATTATAGATTATGATTGAATGTTTCTTCACAATGAGATAAGAAACGAAAATAATCAGAAATTCATAGTGAAATTAAGTTTTTAAAAGAAGTTTTGTAACGACTATTATTCTTTCATGTCCCTTAGACCCTTATTTGATAGATTTAAGTTATGTTTTACGCTACACTTCTTGTTTTTTTTTGTTTTTCATTCAAATTTATTAAATTTCAAATAATTCACAAATTTTTGTTTATTACTCAATTTCCCTTTGACATCAAATAGGTTTAAAAACTTTTTTCAATAAATAAAAGGTATATACCAAAAATAAATTTACTTTGCGGGGAGTCAATTTGACTCCCCGTAAAGTAAACAAACGCCAAAAATTCAACCAAAAAATTGTGATTGAAATATTCTATTATTTTTTGATGAAGAGTGTCCACTTTTAATGTACGTTTTCCGATATGTCTATGCATGTATTCAACGTTGGTACAATTCAATCAATGACCATAAAATATTGACAGTTATTACTAACTTCGCGATATTCATCATCTCATAATTCTTTTTTTTTTACATTTCAATTTTCATTTGTGAGCAAAAACAATTTATCTTTCTCCCACTCAAATGATCGATGTTCAATTTCTATTTTTAGTCACGTTGTGATCATTGATAACAAATATTGCAATCAAAAAGGCTTAATTTCCTGCCTCTAACATGAATCTATGACTGCAACAACTCTAGAATGTTGTTCTCTCTCATTTCCGATAACTGCAGAGCTGCTTTTTTGATTACATATTCGTTCATTGACTCGTAATCGATAAAAATCATTAGCTATCAAAAATTTATATTTTCTCTTCATTCGATAGACGAATGATGGCAGACGAAAAATAACTTCATTAACATCGTTCGTAATTATGCCCTTTAGTTAGATTATCTTCGTATATACGAGCCAACATAATCAAATTATTCGAGGTAATGCGCTTGCCTTACAAACTGTTTTGAATCGTTCGCATTTTCAATGACTGTAATGTGCACATTTTCATAATCCTCACTCTCTCTCTCTACATGAATGTATACATTTTTGATTCCTTTCACCATCAAATCAATTTGCTAATAATCACATATGTGTTCATATGGACGAATCATGAACATTAACTAGATATAAAGGCATAATGTTGCAAACATTTCGATGTATAATGAAATATTTCGAGGCAATCTGAATTATGTGACATGACATCAAAATTTTGATAATCATTGAGTTTTGATTTAATTTATGAAGTTTGAAATATTATTTCTCTCAATAATAATATTTTCAAGGTGAAATTACTTCAAATAATAAGAGAAAATTTCCGAGACCGATAATAAACCCACAAGGGTTTTTTCTCTACCAATAGTAAATAAGAATTTTCCGCTAATCTATGAAATAAAGTCTCCGAAATTTCTTGACAAAAATCGTTATTTCACATTGTTTGAAATTTCAATTAAAGGAAATACTAGAGTAAAATTAATAATTTATTATCTACACGGTAAAAAAATTTTTCTAACTGATAAAAAGTTTTTGCCAATAAAACATAGTTATGAGTCATAAAAGAAAACTTTTTATAACTGTTAAAAAACTTTTTTCTTCGTGTATTTGATTTCTCTAGAAAGTATCATAGGAAATTTGTGATGAAATATCAATTCAAGAAATGTAAACAAAAGCAAAATTGAAAATTACATGCTTTATTAGATTTCAAAGAATTCATCATAATATATCTTTTGAAGTTTCTAGAAAATCATTGAAGTATTTTTACCTTGAATTTTCTCTCTAATAAATCAAATCTCATATTTCATATCTGCGATTTTAATGAAGTAATAGAAATACAAAAGATTTATTTAAGCGTAAATTTTCCATCATATTTTGACTATCGGCAAGAAATATTTAGTTAATAGGCTTATACTCTAAAACAGCAATAAAACAGTGAAGCGATTTGATAAAGAACATGCAGAGAGTGGATGGTAGAATAAATAAATTCAATCAATTCCGTTATGGGCATTTGCTAATGAGATTTTACGGGATATTCTGAAAATATAGAGATAAATAGAGATATATTTACTATGGCTAATGATTTTTCGCACTTAAACGAGAAATTTAACATTTCGAATGACTGCAATCGATGATAAATCTCATTATCATTATTTTATCCCTCTCATATTCAAATTAATTCCTTTTGGACTACCAGCATTGCAGTGTATATATCTAAGAAAGCAGTAGCAATAAAGGGAGGAGAAATGATGAAAATCATTTGAATCAAAAGTAAATGAAAATGACGAAATTTTTGGTAAACCACACAAACATAAAAAGAATCAAATAACTGCCGCTGCCCGCCTTTTCACAAAAAGAAAACTTTTTCAATTTTTCCATTCTCTCTTGTGTTACCGTCGCCACACAAATGAGAATTTTTCTTGCTCCCTCACTTTTCACAAGTGAATTTTTCTTTCTTTCTCTCTTCTTACAAAAACAAATATATTTTTTAATCAAAGAAGAATCTAAATGTAAATTGTATAGGAAGAAGTTCCATCGAAACGGAGATGGGCCAAGATAATGAGGAAGACGATGTGAAACCATCAAAGAAGAGATAAACAGTTGAGTTTAAGTTTTTTCTCTCTTTTCTTTTTTTTTGGTGGAGAAATTTTTATTACTGATAATTGCTAATGAGAAAATGAATTTTACTTAAGCTGCGCTTCTATTGTGCTGCTTTTTTTATCATGATTGGAGGTTGATGGTTTGTAATTAGTGAATCTTTTTAAATTTGTTTTAAAGCGAAGTTTTGTGTTAATGAACTTTTTTAAGGATGGTTTTTGATATTATAAAAAGTAATTAAACTTACTTAAGAAGAATTATCTTTATTTAATTTGGATTAAGAAGCTGAAAATAAACAATTATGAAAAGTTATAATAAAATTTAATTTTAAGTTAAAGAATAACAAATAATTAAATTTTTAAATATTTTCTTTTGTTTCAATTCTAAAAATATAAAATTTTTGAGTTATTTTTAACTTTCTTAAATCTTTTCAGCTTTATAAAATAAAATTATAGCAACCTTAGTATAAAATAAATCTTTAATAAAAGTTTTATTTCTTTCAAAAATAATTCAATATATTACAACTTCAACAAAAAGAATCAAAAATGAAATTATTTGCAAATGAAGATAGAGAAATTGACAATTTTGATTTCACAAACGAAACAATTCGTCGAGGTTTTATTCGAAAAGTTTATTCAATTCTGTGCGTACAACTTTTAATCACTTTTGGATTCATAACATTTTTCGTTTTCCATGAAGAAACAAAAATTTGGATTCTTAATAATCCAAAAGTATTTTGGCTTGCAGTTTTCGTTGTTTTAGTATTAACGTTTGCAATCATATGTTGTGAAAATGTTAGAAGAACATTCCCAATGAATTTTATTTTTCTCATCATATTCACTTTGGCTGAGTCTTTTTTTCTTGGCTGTGTGAGTGTCATTTATGCTCCACAAGGAATTCTTATGGCTGTCGCTTTAACTGCAGCTGTCTGTCTTGGTCTAACAATCTTCGCATTTCAAACAAAGTTCGACTTTACTGTGCTCTCTTATGTTCTTTTTGGTGCTCTGATGATACTTTTGATATTTGCGATCGTTACAATTTTCTTTCCTGGCAAAACTATCAAACTCATTTATGCATCATGTGGAGCTTTTCTATTTTGCATTTATTTGATTTATGACACACAACTGATGATGCAAGGAAAACATAAATATTCAATCTCAAGTGAAGAATACATTTTTGCAGCTTTGAATTTGTATATTGACATTATCAGCATTTTTATCCACATTTTGGAAATTATTGGAGCATCAAGAGATTGAATTTGATAATTTTAATAAAGTTTTGTTTATAAACAAAAGAAACTTTTTAGTTTTCTAAGATTATTGATATGAAAATTTTAAAAATTTTGTTAGAAGAGATTTAAAACATAATGAAACTTATTTCTTGAAAATAAAAAAAAGTAACCAAATAAAGACTTCAGTCTTTTCCTTCATTAGTTGTAAATTTTTATCATATTCAATAGTCTTTTTGTGAATTTTCAAAATGAAAAGAAGAAAAATCTAAAATTATAAAGAAAATTTCTTTATGAATTGAAATCTTGAGAGATTTCAATCATGAAATTGATGATTTTTTAGCTCACTTTTTTGAAAAGAAAGCGCTTATTTTTGAAATATTAAAACTTTTATCCAGACTTTGAAACTTAAAAAGTTTGCATAGCAAAAAGTGCAAAAGAAGGTAATAATGAAGCAAATTGCTATCAAAGAAACAACATAAAAAACGTTCATAAACAAGTAAAAGCAAGCAAAATGTTAAAAGCTTTTGTTAAAAGTAACAAAAAGCAAGTGAGAACGCTAAAATGATAATATAAAGGAATTTTTCACCAAAGTGTTTTTTAGCCTGTTTTTCCAAACTCATTTTAAAAACTTAATTGTAAAATTTCTAAAAATAATTAAATTTATATAACAGTTTTTCATGTTAGTTTGTCAAATGAAGAGAATTAATTTTATCAATTCAGAGATCAAAATATTTAGTAAAATTCATCTTAGAAAAATTATCTTTTAAAATTGTAATTCATGAAAGTTTACATACTCATTTAAATAAACCAATATAAAGCAATGATATTAGCAGCAGAAGCATCAGTCAAACACTTGTGAATGAGAAATTCATCATCTCACATCATTCTCCTCCCAATATTGTCAACAGAAATTTCTCATCAAGCATGGAACATGGCACAACTACAATGAGATACTAAATATGTTTTGTAGAAAATAGTTTTGCTTCATTAGCATTTTAGTTTGTGGATGAAAATTGAAAAACGCCTTTTCAATGCTTGCTGCCATCATTTTAATTTGTATATGTGTGCCCGTGTTTTCATCTACATAATTTCTATTGCAGAATAAATATGCAATCAGAAATTGATGTATTTATTGCATACAATAATGAAAGTTATCTACTTATGTATGCAAAATCATGAGATGGAAAGGGATGACATAAAAAGCGACAGAAAATAAATATTAATCAAGTTCTGTGTTGAAAATCGTTTACGTAATTGCACAACAAACTGCAAAATTTTAATTAAAATTTTCTTGTTCTTCATCTTACTTGCTTGCTTGTTTTAGCATCTATAATTGAAGTTGAGGCAGTGTTTATTTTGTTGCTTGTTTGTTTGCATGCTTGCTTACTTGTTTAATAATAAACTTTTTCCTGTTGTACATGCTGCAACCCGCCCGACCATGCACTCTTGCTTGCTTGCTTGCCACTTGCTTGTGTAAGTAAAAGCACGAAGTTGCAGATGTAATTTGCATAATCATACAGAAAACTGTGCACAATGCCTCGTCATCATTTCAATTTATTGCATTGGCAAACTTTAAGAGAGAGAGAGCTGGCTTCTTCAATTCACGATCATGTACATAGAACACAATTATGTTTTTCTTTCTTTCTTCCTTCACTCACTCTCTCATTGCCACTCATTACAAACAAATTTAAATGAAAAACTTTTCTGTTTTTTCTGTGTCAACTCTTCTTATTGCATTCTGCTGCCCGAGAGAAAAGATAAAAAAAAAACTTCTGTAAATAGTTCATGTTGACAAATACAGAATTCACCGAATCAAGAAATCCAATGCAGAACCTATCAGAGTAACTTCAAAACTTTTTTGAGCAAAAGAAGAAATTACTTCTGAATGAATAAGAAATTTTCAATGTTTGTTTGTTACTAAAAGTTCTTAAAAAATTGTCAATCTAAAATTCTTTTTTATAGCAAACAAAAAAAATTTATTAACAAAAAAATGATGTGTGAAAATAAAATGAAAATTATTATACAAAACGAAAATCTCAAATATTTTCTCGTCACACTTTTGATAACAAAAAGAGCAATTTGAGCAATTCTCAAACTTTGATGTCGTTGTAATTTTTCTAAGATTAGAAATTTCTCTTCCTTCCCATTTATTGTAAAATAATAGAGAAATGAGTCAAAAATTTCAACAAGTTGAAAGAAACTTGCAATTGGAAGATAAAAATTTGCAGCATTTTCCATAGAATACTTATAAAGAAAACGTAAATTAAAGATAAATTTACATTTTTTTCTATTTAGAGTCATCATCGTCATTTGAATGAATGAAGGATGTTGCTTTGACAGCAGACGAAAATCAAAATCAAACCCCTTTTATTTCCTTTTTTCGCACGAAGGTTAAATAATTCATTTTTATTCTTTTTCTCATTTCTATCAAGCTTAAAGTCTTCACGTCTAATCAAAGACATGTCACACAAGGCAAAGCAAAAGGTCTTTGAGTATTAAAATTTCTTGTCGCATAGACAATTTTCTCTGTCTTGCTCAATGCAAACTAGAAAGAGAAAAAAGGAAATGAATAGGAAATGAGAAAGAAAGGATAAGACGACAAGCAGATCAGAGAATGAAAAAAAAGGTCTATGAGTGAATGAAAATGCAAAAGTGATATTCTAATTTATTGAAATGCTAATAATCGGTCACTAAATTTGAATTCTCTTCTTTATAGCTCAATGTCTGATTCATTCCACATACATAACCAGAGAGAAATAAGAAAAAATACCCTTTTGTGTCCAATTTTTTGGTCATTATGTTCAGATTTAGTCTTTGCGGAATGGAAAACAACTTTGCTGAGTAGTAAAAAGATTGGGGACTTTATTTTGTGTTGAAAGGCTTTATGTATGCATAACAAAATTCTATGGTAGGTCAAATAGAAAGAAGAGGGCATACAAAGGGGTTAGAAAAGTCGCTCTCGCTTTAACAAACGGTCTTAATGGAAAAGTATTTCTTTTGACGTATTCTTTTCTCTAATACACCATCTACTTTAGCTTCTACGATGAATCAAACAATGAATGAAAAAAAAAGTCTAAAATGGACCCTTTTCTGTCATTTTATGTCAGTTTTAGAATTAACTTTGTTAATTTTTCATAAAAACTTTTCTCGACTTTTCAAAGTCAACTGAGAATAAATCGACATCGAGGAGGCAGCATCTTTTATTTAGTCTATAGTTTGTACATATGTGTGAGAAAGAAAGAGAAAACATAAGAAAGGATGGAATAAATGTTATTTTCTCTGTATAAATAAAGCGAAAATTTTCATCTTTTACAAGACTCATCACATTAACATATTTCATTCACATATGTGTGCATATACTTATTCTTTACAAAAAGATTTAAGAACATGTCATCTTAAAGAGGAACATTTTTTTGCTTCTTTAATTTACAAATTCTTTGAAAATAGCTTGTCATGTTCTTTTAACCAGAATTGACCTAAATTAAATGGAATTTTGTTCATTTTACATCACTGTCACTTTAAGTCCTAATTTTAAATTCACTGTCAATTTACAATCTTAACAAAAGAATTTCAACACAGAAGATTTTTTTCATAGAGCTGAGTTTAAAAATTTTTAAAAATTAAAAATGTTGCTTGACAATTTTCAACAGTAAACACAATCTGATCATAAAAGTTTTCCTATCTCATTTATAATTCAAAAGAAAAGTCACATCTGTTTGGTTTGATAACAAACAATTCAAAAAAATTTTCACATAATATGCAATCTCAATGATTATAAAATCCAAAGCTCATCTCATTTCAAATGACATAATGCTGCAGACAAATTTAAAATGAATTTTTCTTGTCTCTTTTGCTTTAAGTCAAAAAAAATCAATATTCACAAATGCAATTACATTTTCCTTTCACATCTGAAAATGAAAATATTTTTTGATCAAAATTCAGTTAGGAAAAGAGTTATATAGCAAAAAATTCTCTCCTTATTGGATTTTCGTTGATTGAAGCCTTATCATTGCATTTGATAGGAATCATTGAAATGTAGAAATTGAAAACGAAAAAATTGACAAAATTTTATATTTGTTATGTTATTGAAATTGAATTTATTGGAAAGTTTTGCGAAATTTTTCTCATCAAGATATACGCATCAAACATCAATGTTTATGACATTAAATGCTCGATTTCTCAGAAGAAAAAACATTGCTTATTGAAAATATTCAAATCAAATGAAATTTGAAGTCTTTTAAAATTCGCAGTCAAAATTGTCAAATCTTTATGAAAACAAAACGTAAAATTATTAAAGAAACTTTGTAAAGTAGGACAAAAAATAACTAAGGTGAAATTTGGTGAATTGAGGTAAATTTCCAACATTTTATTGAAAAAGAGTTTTGAAATTATTTTATAAATTATAATGATTTATATTTTGCGGAACAAAATGTTGTGAAACATGCAGATATTGTGACCATTTCCGATATCTTGAATTGTTTTAAATTTTCAAATGAGAGAACTGAGAGTATATTTCCTGTTAAATAAAGCCACTAAATCTCCTGTTTGAAGGAAAAGCTGCAGCATAGTTTATAACTTTCAACCATTTAGTGTCAAAGTCATGTAAAAAAGTCTCTAAAAATCCATTTTTAATTTCAAAATTTTACTCTAGTAACGCTTTAAGATATAAAAAATATTCGCAAAACACTAATTTATTTATCATTTCAATAAATAAATATAAAATTTTAGCTGTAATTACACCTTTTAAGTGCTTCAGCGTTATAATTAAAGAGAAATTTTGATTCTCAGAAAAATTATGAAAACAACAAAGTTTGAATAAAAATCATTAATAATAACGAAATTTATAAACCTCTTAATAAAATATTTTCATTTTCACAATCATGTTAAAAACCAAAGCAAAAGTTAAATGTGATGAATATTCATCGAAATTAAAATGGATCAAATTTCTGTTTTATTGAAAATCATCACAAAATTAAACTGAAACCACAAAAATGATGAAAAACTCTAAAATTTCAAACAAACAAGCAACAAAAATTTGATCCTTTTTCAATCAAAAAAAGCAGAAATAAACTTTTCCTGCCAACATCTGCTTTTGTTTATGATTTCATTAAAGTAAATGGCACATTTTGTGGCCTTTTTTGTGTGCGAGAAAAATCAAATTTGTTGAATGATAAGAAGCTTCCATTAATTATTATCACCATCACCAAGGGCAGAAAATCTCAATATCATTTTCCATTAACAATACAATTTTTCCTGTTCATGTATCAGCATTTTCCATGAACAATGCGGAATAAATTGAAAGGTAACCCTTTACTACATAATGCGATGCTGTAGCATGGTGTGAGGCATAAAAGGTGTAAAAACACTTTTTATGAACATTAAATTAAAATATTTTTAACCAGCCACCCAGATTTAGCATTGCGTGTACACACATATACAATATTAATAAATTTACATAATATACCAACTTTTACTCACTCCCTCACTTGTGTCATTCGAATTAAAAACGAGGGGATTTAAATTAAAAGAACATTAAACAGTTCGGAAGAAAAAAAACATTTTTTTGGGTCACCGAGTAAGATTTCTTTTTTATTTCACGTTTTAATGCTTCAAATTAACGCTGTTAAAAAGCTGCAAAAGCTTAAAAATGGATAAATGTGAGTTTTGAGTTTGTATATGTATAGGGTTGAGAGCAAGAAAAAGATCGTGCAGTCAAAAATTAAGCCATTAAACTTTCTTTCCTTCCTTTACTCTCTCTCTCTCTTCCACATAGAAATAAAAATTAGTATCATAAAAGTTTTCAACCCCGTAATTTCTTGCCTTTTACATACCAATGAAGCAGAAGCAGAAATTATTTCGTGCGGAACATGGATGGCTTAGGATGCTGCTTCTGCAAATGCAAAATGAAATTTGCGATAATGATTATTCATTCAGAGTGAGAGGGAGACATAAAAAAATTTATAAACACGTAAAAATCATTATTGCGTGAGAGAAACAGTTGCAAGGACAGAGGAAAAAATTTTTCTGCCGCAGCATTCACTCAGAAAGAATTATTTTTTACACACACACAAGCCATGCTCATACAAATAATTTTTATGTTATATCTTTTAAAAAGTTGCCCTTCACTTTTTATGTTCCTGACATGTGGGTCAAATTTCGTCTTATATAATAAATTTTTATTATTTTCTCTCATTCATTTTTATGCTTCTCCTTTAGCCTCTTTATTTATGATGATTACTATTGTTAGTTTACCTAATTCAATTTCAATTTAATCTCTTTTCTAGTCATAATATTTAGGTCATTTGGCTTAAATTAACAGAAAAGTGTTATTTGTGCTATGAAATGACAATTAATTTAGTTTATGGATTAATTATTTTAATTTTAACATAAAAACTTTTAAAGAATATGAAAGAACAATTTTCCAACACAAATAAAATTTCTAAAAAGAATTTTGCCAAAATTTCTATTTTTGAAATATATTTCTTGAAGAATTACTTTAAATAAAGAAATTTAGACGAAAATATTTACTCTGCAGTCTTCTAATTATCATTTAATAAATATTCAAACGTTTTTAAGTATTTTATATCAAATTTTCAATTTCTGAAATTAACATTCTTAACAATCTTAGTTAATTTTAATAAAACTTTTTCTCTAATTTTGGATCAAAAATTAAGTTTTAATCGAGTTAACATACATTCAGTATTATCTTCTATCATTTCTAAAAAGAAGCACAAAAAGAGTTTTCCTCACTATTTATCAGCTATTAATCTCCACTTCATTTCATCTAGCAAACTAACTTCCTAGAACTTCATAATTCTCCCACACATAATTCAAATACGTAAAGTTGGGACGTGCTGAAAATGAAGAGGAAACTTTTTTAATACCAAAAAACATATACACTATGATGATAATAACACTTTTCATCATCATCGATAAAATTTTGTTTGTACATTTGCAATGCAATGAACAACTTTTTCCCTTTTTATCATCTTAAATCAGCTTTTAATATTTATCATTTTATATGTTACACACAGAAGATGGAAGGATAAAACTTGTTTGCGGTAAAATAACTTTAAAAAATATATTTATTCTTTATAAAAGAATAGGGTTCGGAGGTCTGCGCAGATATTTCCGTAGATCTGTGCAGATCATATAAATTGTCAGCTGTTTTTTATCAAAATAATCACATTTTTTTCATTGATAGATATATAACTTTAAAAGTATGTTTTCTAACTAATTATGAGTTGATAATTTCGAATATATAAGAATTTTTCAGCTTGTTTATGTCTGTAAAAAGTTATAGTCATATTAAATTTTCAATTTTTTGTAAGCTTTGTACTCCTTTACGGCGAAGCGCGTCATAAATAAAATTTCTTAAAACAAAACTTATAGAATATTAAAATGACTTTTTAAATGTAATTCCCGTTATTAAGAAAGAAAGAAAGAAAGTAAGAATATTTGAAACGTGTTAAAGAAAAGGTTTTAAAAATGTATTTTTGACAATTCAAATTGGAATTTTTTGTTAATCTGTTTGCGCAGGCAAATTTTTCCGAACCCTATAAAAGAACATAGAAATTATCATTATTATTATATCACGATAAAGTATATAATATGTAGCTACTCAAAAAATTCTTTGTATTTTTACACTTTCATAAACCATCATTTACCTCACATAAGGTAATTGAATATAAAAAGAAGAGAAAATTGAGAATTGAAATTGAATTTTGAGCACCATTTTTATACTTTCGTTTCTTCTTTTTCTTTAAATTTATGTTAGAAAATGGAATGAAAATCCATTAAACGTATATTGAAAGATTTAACCTTGAGAATTTAAATTTATGACTAAGCTTAGAAAAAAATAAGAAAAAAGGCAATTTGGAAATCTAAATGCAGTTTTAAAAATAATCGAGATTTTGTCAAGCTCATAAGTCTTTTTATTTGAAATATATGTGTTGCTTTAGTAATTTTATTTCCTCTAAACTTGAAAATTTAAGATTTTTAAAAAATAACGAATTTTAAAATTTTAAATTTTTGCTTTTGATTACTTTTTTTTAAAAAAGTTCCCCTCAAGTTTCTAAAAGATTGAGCATTTATAGCAGAGGTGACCGAACTAATGCAAACTTTTTAAAGTGTAGTAATGAAATTTTCAAATAAAAAAATCCTGAAAATTAAATATCAAGCAGAAAATTCAAATTTCTTTGCAAAACCATTTGAATGCATTTACAGAAATACTGCAAAGTAAATTTGTTTTGTTAAGTGTACCGAGAAGAAATTTCAAGTACTTAGATACAGAGTTGTTAAGCTACTGATCCGTAGTCAGTAGCCAAAAGCTGTAGAAAGTAACTAAAAGCTACAAAGTAGATTCTGATGAATCTACAGTATCGCAAGTTAGAGCACTTTAGCACATGTAAGTCCGAAGTTCTTAACAATTGATTTAAACTTCTAAAATAAAAAAAGTTTTAAAATTGACAAAACAAATTCAATTCCAATAATTTATGAAAACTTGATGAAATTACTCCTACAAAATAATTTACCTTACAGCATCAACATGTGAAATTGTAATAAATACATTTATTTTACATTTTCATCATCAAACACACACACGCACCAACATTTTTACAACAGCAATTGTTTTTCGCAATATATGATAACAAGAGAATGCTGCTTTTGATACCATGGTAATTACTTTCACCCAAATGTCATCATTCTTTCATTCTGACTCGTATGTTTGCACGATTTTGATCTCATTTCTTTTTAAATTCAATTTAAGTAATTGTGTATCACCTTTAGCTATCATTTTTCAACTACACATGATCAGCAAAACAATGAGATGGAAAAAGCGCGTGCAGTCACACAATCGAATGCTAAAAAAAATAAAATTTTATTTTTATTTGTAGACTTCTGAAATAATAAATAAAGAATTCAAGGAATGGAAAATTGCAATTCTGTTTATTTCCGGAAGTAAAAATTTATTTCCATTTAAGATTTGCTTCAAAATATTTTTTCCCCTGAAAAATTAAGTTTTGAGCTGAAAGTGATTGTAATTTGTAAAATCATAAAATACAGGAGATGAGAACTTTTGGATGCCCGGTAATAACTCCACGCGGATTAAGTCCACAAACAAGGATCCGGAATAAGTCCACATACAAATGTTCATGGACTTATTCCTTCCTCAGAGCAGTAATAAGTCCACATATATTTCTATGTGGACTTATTACTTCCTGAAGACGGAATAAGTCCATGAACATTTGTATGTGGACTTATAACTCTCTCGGAGAGGAATAATTCCATGATTTTTCAAAAATTGCTTTCTATGTGGACTTATTTCTTTCTCGAGGAAGGTATAAGTCCACGAACAATTGTATGTGGACTTATTCCCGTTACTTTCACCCAAATGTCATCATTCTTTCATTCTGACTCGTATGTTTGCACGATTTTGATCTCATTTCTTTTTAAATTCAATTTAAGTAATTGTGTATGTGATAAGCACCTTTAGCTATCATTTTTCAACTACACATGATCAGCGAAACAATGAGATGGAAAAAACGCGTGCAGTCACACAATCGAATGCTAATAAAAATAAAATTTTATTTTTATTTGTAGATTTCTGAAATAATAAATAAAGAATTCAAGGAATGGAAAATTGCAATCCTGTTTATTTCCGGAAATAAAAATTTATTTTCATTTATTATTTTCTTCCAATTATTTTTTCCCCTGAAAAATTAAGTTTTGAGCTGAAAGTGACTGTAATTTGTAAAATCATAAACTACAGGAGATGAGAATTTTTAATATAAAAACAAAGCAGTCATTGAAAATTAAAAGGAAAATTAAACTTTCTTGCTAATTTATTCATAAAGTTCACACTCTTTGATAAAAATTCAATTTGAATTTTCAAATTTTTTGCAAATTTTCAAGGTAGGAACATTACCAAGAAAAATTTTTTATTTTTCAAGCTCGCCTACTGCCAGTAAAAAAATTTAGGGTACTAGCTTTTACTAAAAAGCTTTTATAAAAAATTCCAAGGTACGGACAGTTCCAAAAAAAATTTTTTATTTTTCAAGCTCGCCTACTGACATTGAAAAAAGTTAGAACACCAAATTTTACTAAAAAGCTTTTGTAAAACTCTTAAATAAACTGAGTTTTTAGTAAAATTTGTTTAGTTCTGATAGATTTCCAAATACTAAGCAAGAAATTAAAAGTTTC
>JACWBX010002116.1:0-27150 GCA_014622435.1 Polypedilum pembai | reverse complement strand
TTCAAATTTTACTTATATTGGACAAAACTTTGTTGAATTTAAGAATCATCGACTTTTATTGAAATTCGACCAAGTTTTTCCCAATATAAATAAAATTTGAACGAATTAGAGGCAATTTCAAATAAATCAACTTGCATGCAAGTTTGCACATAAAAGTCAAGTAAATATGTCAAGTTCCAAACCCTTAAAAATTTCTCATTAATTTTTGACAAAATATTTAGACAAACAATTGTAGGTGTTAAATTTATGTGAAAGATGAGAAAATAAAAAGAAGAAGAAGAAATAAACGTGTCATGATGAAAATCACTTTCGAATGAAATTAAAATTCCTTGACTAAAATAAAATTGTGATAATAAATCTAGAAACACTTGATGATTCATTTACGTCTTTGCGTGTGAATTAGAATTTCACAAAGCAATGAAAATGTAAAGAATAAAAAAAATTCATTAGAACACTCGTTCACTCCCAATTAGAAAAAGTATTGCATTCAGTGTCTCTTTAAAAACATCAACATATATCTCTCAGTGTACGAGAGTGTTTTTATAAAAAAAATATTCAATATTTATAACCTCTGCATACTCACAATATTTCTTTTTTTTTTTCATCACTTTATACATGCACAAATGTTTCACATTCACACACATAATTCTTTGGCTTTTTTTTCGCTATGAAAATTTTTTTTTTGAGTGGCTATAGGCAAGACCAAGGAGTGCAAACTTCATCAAAAAAGTATTAAAAACATTAACTTTGTTTCCCATAGAAAATTTTGAATTTTACAGATTTTTCAAAGATCGATTTTTTGTTTGAAGTATCAAAAGTTTTCACTAGGGTTTCTGGAGACACTTTAACAGTAACAGTAAAACAGCTGTTTTTCTGCAACCGTTTTAAGCGAACTTTTTTTAAACAAATTTTATCATAGAAAGCTTTTTTAAATTCTGTTATGCAATCTAAAATATTACTGACATTATAAAATTAACAAATTGTCTTTTTCGCTAATTTGTATCTGCTTTAAGTCTATTTTAACGGTCATTTCAAATTTAAATTTTGATAGAAGCGCCATCTATAGAATTTTTGGAAAAAATTTTCTAATTTTTCACTTTTGAAAGTTTTCTTGTCATTGTTTACAAAATAAAATATTTTTTGACTGTTAACAGCTGTTTTTATTAAATTGAAAACAGTAACAGCTGTTTTTTAAAAACTCAAGTTTCCATCCCTTGGACAAGTCACACACACTTTATTGCCTATTGAAAGAGAGAAGAAAAAAAGATTTTATAAATCTATTGATGTGTGATTTAAGCGCATTTTAATAGAAATTTTTATATTTATAAATATTTTTCTATTTTAGTAAATTAATTTATTTATACTTGTTGTAGTAAATATGGAAAATTATTCACGTAATTTGCACAATTATTTTCAATGATAAAGACAGAGTTGTTATAGTCGAGTCGGACTTTTAGTTAAAAAAATAGTCAACAGTCAAACAAATTTAAAATTTGCTTTTTTATGGTTGAAATGTTCAAAAATCTAATCAAATGTATTTCATTAAGGGCAATTCTCTAAATAAATTTTTCAACAAAAATCTCTACTTTTTTCAAATTTTACGATTTATAGGAGAAAAAAGTGTCACTTAGGTACAAAATTTGGATTTCATAGAGTAAATAAAGTGATTGAAGATTTTCAAAATCGTTGTTGATGAAAACATGGAAATCTTTTTTACCGCAATTTACTTTCTTATTCATAACTTTGTATTTAAAATTTCTTCTTTTATTATTATTTACTATCTGTATCAAATTAGGGTTTTTCATTACTGTTTAACAGTAACAGTAAAACAGCTGTTTTTTGGCTAAAAATGGAAAACAGTAAACAGCTGTTTTTTACGGAGCTGTTTTTACTGTTTTTAACGGTTTTTTGAAGCAGAAACCATAAGAAAATTTTTCACAATTTTTTTAAAAAAAAGTCTTCTTTTGAAAGTTAATTATTTTTAATACCGTAACATATCAATTTTTTGTTCTTAGTTACCTTTTCAAGTATCTTTATTTAGTTTAATTTAACGGTCATTTGAGATTTAAATTTCGATCGAAGCGCCATCTTGGAAATCTCAAGAAATTTTTTTCAAAATTAATATTTCCCCACTTAACTCGAAGTTAAAGCAAATAAGCAGAACAAAATTGATTTAAAAATGCAATTTTTGCTCAAAAAATTTTGTTCTTTCAAAAACTAGTGAAAATTTTGAAAAAACAAATTTTGAAAATTAAAAGCAGTAACAGCTGTTTTTGAAAAACCCTAGTATCAAATTAATTTTCTAATAAAGAAATTATTTCATGAATTTGTTTTGACAAAGAATTTAGACGCGAAAAGAAGTTAAGAAAGAATTGAAAAGCACTTTTTTCTTTCAGAGAATTGTCCTTAATCTAAATAAGGCTTCATAACATTAAAACACAACAATGAATAACTTGCTTATTTTGTTAAGATTTATGAAACGCTAAAAATTTGTTTACAAAAAATTTTCTTTTGTTTACATTTGACAACAAAAATGATTAAAATTCAAGTTAATTTTTGTTCAAATTTGTTGAGCTTAATTCATAACTTATTATAATAAACAATAAGCTTATTCTATCTTTTCCTATAAGTTTTAGTAAAACACTAAAATGATTGATTTTTTGACTATTAACAACTCTGAATAAAGACAGACATTGAAAAAATATAAAAAGCATTTTGCGTTTGTATATTTAAAAAGTAAGCTAATAAGGCGAGTTGAATAGAAAAGCGTGTAGAAATTTATTGAATGAGATTTCTCACAAGAAGAGAAGAAAAAAGTTTGTAATTTGGCTAAAAAAGAAAAATGACAATTGAGTAATATTTAAATTAAATGAGATTAAAATTACTTAAGGCTCTTTCTCACTCACTCATATAGACACACTTTCATCATAATAACAAGTAATGATTGTGCGCTTGAGTAATTAACTGACTGTAAAGTAAGTTTACTCTATGTGTTCTATATTTATAATTATCTCAATCATGTCAAGTGATTTTCTCTCTCTTTTTTTCACATTTGGAATTTTTCTCCTTTGTTTTTGTCATTTCCTACGCTCAGTAGCACGAGATTATGATTGACTGAAAAGGTATTTATTGTGAAAAAGTGAAGCTTTTTTTTTTAACTCAACTCGCTTGCTCACTTACGAGCGTACAAAAGTTCATTATCGCTTGAAAAAAAAAGTGTGTTGTTGCTTTTTATACTTTGTTAAATTTAACTGTGCAAAGTTTTCTTCTTATTTGATTGCAAATGCTTGACTTCGCTGCTTATTTGTTAATTTTTTATTCTTTCTTCTTTTCTTTGTTTTTTCTTTCTCTCTCTCTCTCTTTCGCTTTGGTACATGAATTAATTTTTCATGTTAATTTCATATGGCAAAAAAAAACATGTGCATCAACAACGAATCAATTATACATTTACCTAACATTAAAAAATCAACGAAAAATGAATTTGTTCACTTTTAATATTATTTTATAGTTCCTGCGGTATGCATTCTATTGTAAGACTTATTTTGATGATTTTCATTAGATTTTAAAGAGACGTATAAAGCTTAATAGTTATCTACGAAATAATAGAATGCTCGAGGGAAAGACAGCTTTAACGAAAGAAAATTTTTACGAAAAGATTTTGAAAGTTTACAAAAAATTACGAAGGATTTTCGAATGATTACGAAAATTTTAAAAGATTTTCGAAAGTTTTTCGAAGATTATGAGGGATTATGAAAGATTTCAAATCAAAATGTAAACAAAAACAAAAAATCTGAAATTTCTTTTGTCTAAATCTCACTATTTGCTCAACGATTCTTATCGAAATCAACAAAAATCAAATAAATAAGCATTTCAAAAGACGTTTGTCATTGTTTCATGTTGAAATGAGAGAAAAATTTTAAAAGATTTTTGAAAAGAAGAATAGAAAATGCGCAAACAAGATCAAAAAAGTGATTCAAATTTCATAACTTTTTTAAAAATAACCAAAATTGCTTCAGATTTTGAATAAAAAATAATTGAAAAAAGCTGAAAATTTTGATTTTGAATTTACGAAAGGTTACGAAAAATTAAATTATTTTCATAATAGCTGTCACACGCTCGAGAATACTTCAACACTTGATTTTAGCAATTAAAATTCAAATAGAAACTTGTTTTGAAATTTCGCAATATTAACTTACTTATTTGAATAGTTTTATACACTATGAATTTAATAAAGTATCTTGTTTATTAGTAAAATAAGTGATAATTAAAATTAGAAAGAAATTTCTTGATATTATTTAAGAGAAAGATTTAAAGACTTATCAAAATCATCACTTGATGAAACTCTATTTTTGTATAATTTTCTTCATACCGTTCACTGCTGTAACCTCAGTCATTGAAAATTACCTTCTTATTATTCTTCTCTCTCAGGTCTCTTGTGCTCTCTGTTTTCATGTTTATTTCTACTACTTCACTTATATATAAATATATATTTTGACTATATAGACCTTATTGAGCGAAGAGTGAGGAAAAAGATCAGTATGTTTACAATAAAAAGTTTCATATATCGAAAGACAGTGAGATAGAGAGAGAGAGAGAGAAAAAGAAACTATTTTAAGGCTACTTGCTACCTTTATTTTTTTTTCAAGCATCGAAGCCGGTTTGCACTTTTTTTTTTTGAAAATTTCAGCATGTATTAAAGCAAGACTTGTATAGTATGCTTTATTATGCTTCAATTTATAAACTTTTTCTACGTGTCGTTGAAGGCGAAATAAATTCAACTCAATGGAATTGCTTAATTTTTTCCGTTTGTTTTCTTGTTATATGTGTAGCTTGCTTCTTTTTCCATCGCTTAAATCAAAGAAGAATTGTTTAATGTCATGACATATTTTGACATTTCCCTAACAGATAGAAAAAGTTTTAATCATTTAACATTCATAATAGCAAAAAAATGACAACTACCTAGCAGTTTAAGCATCTGCTATTCACAAGCATGACGCGATGATGACGTACCTGAAAAGTTCTCGGAGAATAAAAAACTAAGAATGACTTATTCGAAAAAATAATTATGAAAATCAAGTCACTGTCAAAACATCATCTGACTCATTCTCGTTGCATTGATTCAGAGTTTTATTTTTAACGAATGCAACTTGCCAACGGATTGCTTGAATTTTTCCATTTCTATTTCAATACCAATTTGGACACTTCTCCCTGGTGTGTAATATCGACTTCTTGTTCTTCTTCATTTCTACTTTAACTCACGACTAAAATATTGCTGTAATCAAGGGAATGGACACTTAGGCAAATGGCGAAAAAAATTAATTTAGGCAAAAATAGACAGAATAACAACTTTTACCTTTTATCTGTTCAAATTATCGTTACTGATTTCGTATATCTAACATATTCTATTATTTAAAAGTCTCTGAATGAAAATAATATGACTAATAATGATATCTATAATAATTCTAATCTGTTAGGAGCTTAAATTAAATTGTAAACATTTTGTTGCGCAACAAAAATATGTCACATGTGACAGAAACACAAATAGACAAAAGTTGACAAATTCTATAACGGTAAAAATAAATTTAAAATTTATGAAAGTTCAAAAAATAAATCAAAACAAACATGAAAGTATGAAAAATGTTTAAAATAAAAATATGAACGAATTCATTGATAATTTTCTTTTCGTCATGAATTTTTAAAAGTAAAATGTGATAAAAATTTAGATAAAGAACAATTTTCTTATTTATTAATTTTCGCGTACTACAAATCTTTTGCCCAAGTTTCTGTTCCCTTGGTTGCTACTATTGTTGTTACTGATGTACTAATAATAATCATATGATGAAATTGGACGAAGAGAAAACTTTATATTATTATGATGATGATGATGATGATGAATAAGAGTAAAAATTGATGAAGTCAAGATTAACTGTGGGCGCATTTTATTTATGGCAATGTTTGAAAATTAAAATTATTATAATTAGACACATTTCCTTTTATATAAGAATATAACAGTAATTAAAAATTGTTCTCTTCTTCACTGAAACGTGCTAGAAATTTTGTAACAATCTCATGTAATATAATATAAAGAAGAAAAGAACTTTTATGAATTATTAAAGTAATCAAAGATAAAAATAGAAAAAAAACCCTTTGCATAAATTCACGCTTGCTTAATTAAAGCTGACCGGAATTTGATATTTGAAAGCAAACTAATTTTCACAAAAAAGAAAATATTCAATTTATCTATCTATTGCATGCGATGTTGCCAATTTCATAGTATAGAACCAGAACATGAATATTGAGGGCCAAATTTATGTGTATACACTTGGATGGATGTTATGTGGTGCTCTACTTTTTTATCAATTATTGGATATTGAACATAAACTTTAATAAAAACATATTACAATAATGACGACTTAATTGCTTTATGAAATTCAATTGTTTAAAGTTAAATTGATATATACAGATGAATAAACTTTAATATTCTACTATGAATAAGGGAGAATGAAATAGAGCAAAAAAGAGAAAGAGAGAGAGAGGAAAAACAGCTGTTTAAAAGATATGACAAAATATTCCATTAATAAATGATGTCGCATTTACTCACGACTTTAACTTTATGGTCATTTCGTAATTCTCATGACTTGCCTTTGTTCCGACATCTGCCCTTGAATTTTATTATAATTTGCCATTATATAAAGTCACAAACATTATAAACAGTTCCCTCAGAATACTCTAACTGTTTTGATACAAACTAGAGAAAGAAAGAAAGAGAAAGAAAAATGGGTAACGTAAGAAAAATGATAGTCTTTCTTTCGCTCATCTATCCTCTATAATTTTTCTTCTATAAGTACTAATACTTATAGTTGAGGCCATTTCGCGTGATGTCACGCTTTTACTAAAACAAATTTCTTTGTTTTCAAACACTAGCACTCAAAAATTGATTCGTATGTGGATTTTCCAACCTTTAATTACGAATGATAAGCGAACAATAAGTACATGGGAGTCAAAAGAGAATTGTTGGAATGTGTTAATGGCTGTCATTTATTTCTTTAATGATGAACCGACTTGAAACACTTCTTTTCTGTTTTATTTCAAGAAAATTCACTTTTAAGGTCATGTTTTGTTTATAAAATTTTTAAATTTTCATCAAGGCCTATAAAAACAAAGAATCAATAATAAAAAGTGAAGTTTATGATTGGAAAATCGAGATTTTAACAAAGAACAAAAATCAAGTCAAAATATAATCAAAGCAAGCAAAAAGAGTTCTTAGGTTTTGATTTTTTCCTCTTAAAATGCTTTAACTACATTTGACAGTGATATATTTCTTAAATTAGGTAAAATTATTATAAGAGCTATTGTCTGTATTTTACACTTGTATAAATAATTTAAATTATTTATCTATAAAAACAAAGAACTTGAAAAAATTAAATTTAGAAACAAAATACTGGGCCACTAGATTAATAAACACTTAAAATCTTTCATTTAAAGTTAAAATATCATTGTATATGAATAAACAAAATATTGAAATTTTGATAAAACCTCGAAAAAGAAAAATAAAATTCACTAACTACTATTCAAATATGAATAAAACCACAGACTTTCCATTATGGCCACTTTAAAGCTTACATTTCTATCGTATTATCTTATCAACATACTATTTCATAACATCAACTTACTTACAAGTTCTTTATTTTGGTTTTATCGCTCACTTTAAAAAGAATGAATCAAAAAAAGAAAACAAAAAGTCTCTGCATTTTGAACGTTCTCCCCATAGAAAATGTTTAAGTCAAATTAATACGCAATTTCTTTAGTATGTATATTTATTGTGAACATATTTCTATTCCCATTTACTATTTGAAACCTTTTTAAACTTTACCTACAAAAATTTCATATTTTTGTTTACAAAGAAATTTTTGTTTAGAAAAATAAATAAACAGATCAAAAAGGATGCCCTAAAAGTATAGAAAGAAGTACTGAAATTGTTTTTTATTTCATGCAATTTTTTTATATGCCAAACAAGTTAACAAGTAGAGAGTAAAAAAAAATCGGAAATGGCAAATCATTATCAAATGGGGAGAAATATGTTGCTGTTGCTGCAGTGCAATCACCCACATAAATATAAAATATCAGCTCAAATTCATACATCTCAATAGATATAAAGCATTCACATAATTCCAACCTTCACAACATCCCTTTTTCTATTTCGGCAATGTATACATAATCACAAACAGTTGGAGAGAGAGAAAGAAAGCAACAACAACAACGCAATAGGAAAATTCTTTTCTCTTTCTCGTTTTATCTATCTCCTTTTTTTCTCATTTCATTCTGACTAGGAAATTATTTTACTGTTATTATTCATCATCTACGAAGATTTTATAGTTTTATGCTCAAGTTGAAAAGATATTATGACATATTTAATGATGAATGTCACAGATGAATTCTACCGAAATAAATGCGCGTTTAAAGCAAAAGCAAAAGCATAAAGTGATTATTAATATGTATGATTCGCATTAAGTGAAAACTTGGCAACATCGCTGATTTAAAATTCCTGTTCGACTATTTTTCTTCTCAATTTCTCTTCTTTTCTTATGAATCCTTTGTTGTACATCGTTCATTCAAATTTATTCCTTACAACAATTTTATACTTACTTTATCATTAATGAAAAGTTTTATAGATTAATTTAAATAAATGCTCTACTTAATAATTGATTTCTAAAAACAATCAATAAGATAAATTTTGAACAGAATTGTTAAAACAAGCAACAACTAATTGTAACAAATAATATTTTAATTCAAGAGTTCGGCATTATGCAGATAAGAAGAAGAGTTATGCGCATAATTCTTCTTCTTATCTGCATAATGCCGAACCCTACTCAGTTCTAACCAAAGAAATTTAGTAAATTTTAACTTATTAACAAACTAGACCAGTTTTAAATTTTTGCCTGATTTTGAGTGTCCTTATGAAAAAGAAATAAAAGATGATTAGAATGATTTCAAATTTATTTAATGACATAAACAACAAATAGCGGTGCTATGTAAGAAGGGGAAAAGTAAAAAAGAATAGCGAAGAAAAATCCTTGACACTTTAAAACTTGTTTATATACATGTAAATTATTCACAGTACGATATACGCATTGCTTACAAAGAAATTAAAAAGAATAGTAAAAAAAATTAATTTTATAAAAAGCGCATTTAAAACTTTAAATAGGCGCCAATTTAAATACATAAAATAAAATCAAGGCTGAGACTCTTTAAAAAGTTTAATGAATTTTATATGAAAGCAATGTTTTTATTGTAGACGTCTACGGTCTGCAAGTTTGTCTACGTAGATAAAATCTACGGTAGAATTGATATAGATAACAACACTGTATAAAAGTTAGATGAATTATATCTAGGGTTAGTCATCATGCGTATAAGAAGAAGAAAAAGTAGGAGCATATTTCTTCTTAAACTCATGCTGTCGAACTCTAATTAAATCAAATAATTTAACTTTTTTATTGAACGTTCTAGCCTTGCATAAAACGATTTAAATAAATTAAAGTCAACAATATTATGAAAGGTCTTTAATTTCCATACATTTACAGCAAAAAAAAAAGATATAAGCTATCTCTTTCATGCATGCATATATAAATAAATGAATACAGACAGAATACTTATTAAAGAATGAACCTGACTTAAACCAATCTTTTATATACGTGAAACCAAAGTGCATACAGTCATTACAAATACAAAAGAGAGAAAAACAATTTAATTTTACAAATAAAATTATAGCTTTGTCTGTTTTAAGAGAAAAAAGATAGAAGTCATAATTATTTGGAAAATGTAAACTTTTCAGGTGAAAAAAGATTGAATAATAAATGACGTCAAAAATGCTGTACACGTGCGAGTCATAATCTCTATATTTTAGTAAAACTTTAATATCCATATGAGCAAATAATTGATAAGCGTTCTCTCGTATTTACTATATACATACTCATGAAAATATATCCAATTGCTGTACACAAAATTATGTTGTTGTGACATTGTGTACACAGCTCGTTTAATTATCGCTTGAATGTATATAATGTAATAGAATTGAGAAGAAAAAGAAAGAAAAAAAGTTTTTGATGTCATAGAAAGAAGAAAAGTTTTGTTTAGCTCTTAAATAACAACTTTTCAACATAATTAGTAAGTTCTATTTTTGTTTCGAAATGTAGAAAAGTTTTTTGTCCTTATTAAATACATACAAGATTATGTCGAATATTAGAACATATATATGTAATCAATTAGATAAGTTCAAATAATTTATCATATATAAAAATAAAGAAGAAAAACATTTGACAACTGATAAAAAATTAATAATAATGTCAACACGTTTCAGCTGTTTTAATACTTATTCATATTATGACGTATATTTTCAACGTCATATATTGAATGTGTACAAAAACTATTACTGTTGATTCAGTTGTAGTTATTAAAATTTAAAAAGTTGAAGAATACAATTTCTTAATTTAAGTGCGGAGCATACAAACATTATGTGCTGAGCATTCGAAACACTGAACACTGAGTGCTGAGCACAGAGATATTGAAACATTAAGTGCTGAGCACACAAAACATTGAGTGACGAGCACAAAATTTAAGAAGAATTGATAAATAAATTTGAATCATGTCATTACTTAATCCCATTTATAAAAAAAAAATTTCTTAATATTTCAATCAATTCGCTATATTGACTTTTGAAATTCATTTCATTCACATTATAACTTGTCCCATAACATACAACGCAAAAATATTTTTTTTATTGTATTCAACAATAGACAACGAAAAACGTTTAGGAATGTTACTTCTTCTCTCTCTTTTAACAAAAATAGCAAATTAATATTATCTAAAATGTGAATGCGTTTTAAATTTTTTAAAGCACGTGAAAATTATCACATACATGGATTTTTGCTTTTTTTCTACTGAAATATCAACTTGCTTCTCTTGTTTATTTTTACATATATAATGTGTGAATGTATTCTGCACATTTTCATATTTATCTGAAAAGTATTTCAAGGTTTTAAATACATTAAATTTGTCTTAAAGAAATTAAAAACGTCTTAAAAGAGTATCGTTGAGAAATTTATGATAAGAAATTACCTCAAATTGAATAAACAAACGAATGATAGCGCTATATATATATATATTTGTGTATGTGTGTCGAAAGAAAATTGCTTATGTTTGCAAAATGTTATATTTTTACGAAGAGCAATTTTTCTATATATATTTTGTGTAAACAAACAATGAGTTGTTGTATCTTTCAGAGATTTTTTTCTTAAAACTCTCTTATGAATATTTCCTCTAAATTTTTCATTAGCATTTGTTGCACTTGATACAAGGCTGTAAAATTTGAAGATAGATAAAAAAAAGTCTTATGACATTTCTGTATTTTTAGAATAAAATTTTTATTTATTTTCTCACATGTTTTTTTATCGTCTTTAAGTATATATATTTATTTGTTCTCATCTCTGATGCGTTCTCATTTGTTTGTTAAATTATTTTATCTTACTCTCATTGTGTGAAATTTCAATTTTGTATGACGACGATGACAAAAAATTCTTTCATGCATTGAAAAATGCATCTTTACTGGCTTGCTTGGAAAAAACATTTTTTTGTTGTTACTGAGCGATTCTCAAACTTTGTTGAATTATTTCAGATATAGAGGGCGCTAAAATCGATTTTTTTGAAATTTTTGTTTCATAGATTTCTTAAATTCTCTTTGTTTTCTTGTGTTTGCGAATATTGTATTAATTGATTGACATCTTTTTCTTCATATTTATGAAAAATATGATTAGTATAAATGCTTTAAACTCGAAATTATACGAAAAACTTTTTTGTTTACATTTGACAAAACAACTGTTGCATTCGTTACTTACATCGGAAAAATCAATTATAGTCGAATTTCTGTTTAAATGCTAGCTTTATTTGCAAAACCTTTGCATAATTTGAAACTTTAGAGAAATTGCAATCATCTAATATCAAAATTATGATGATTGAGCTTGTTTTTTTCGAGATATTTTGATTTTTAAACTATGTAAGTAACCAATGCTTTGATAACCGAGAAAAGCTCGCAAATTAGTCATTTTAATAATTAAATATGTAAGATCTCTTAAAAGTTTGAGAATTGCTCGTACTTTAACTTCAAACGATTAGTTAACCTAGCTAATCTTATGAGTTATCAATGATGCAGTGTATTTACTATTGCTAGATCTCAGAACACAGTAAAAGCTGTTGTCATCATATTTATGATCATCTTTTTTTATTATCTTGATAAATAACTACAAAAATGGCTATAATGAAAGCGAAAAAATATAATTTTCTAAATGCCATTTATTATTTCTTTTTTCACTCTATAATTTTTTAATTCACTTTTAACATATTATTGAAAGATTTTTTTTCTTTTAATTTTATAATTCATTTTTATTAAATTTTTCTTGTTTTCCTATGCAAACATTTATAATTCCAATTCGTTTCATTAAATATTTTTTTTTCTTCATAAAAAATCTTTCTAATGTCCGTCTTCTTCTATTTTCTTGTTTCTTGTGTTTGTTGAACATAAAAAAGAAGTTGTTGGTGGTTTAAATTAAAAATTATAATAAAGGAAAATGCAGTATATGTTAAAGATTGAAAAATAAATTCGTTTAATAAATTTGAAAGAAAAATTTTTTATTTTTATATAAAATGTCAGAGCCTGAAGTCGACTAAAAATTTTGTACTTAAGTCGACTAAATTTAGTTGACTTCGAGCTCTGATAAAATGTGTCTAAAAGTGCACTAAAATTAATTCATATGAAACTATATGACGGCTAGATCATTTAAATGTTTTACCAAAGCGTCAGAATATGTATGTATGTAATATTTAATGGATTGTTTAAATTGTTTATCAATTCTACTGCACTCATTGTCCAACTGATTATACACATGTACTTTTTTTTTGTCGTCGCATAGACTTGCTATTCTTTCTTTTCACTCTTCATAATTTTTCATTTCGTTCAATTTGTAAAAAAATAAAGTAACATCACTCTTCTTCATTTTAATCCTTTAACAATTGTTTTTTTCTCTTGATTTCAATACTTAGATACGTTTTTTTTTCGGGAGGTTTAAGTATCAGAATGATGAAAATTTTTAGACGGCCTACTCTTTGGATTTAATTTTGAACAATTTTATTTTATTAATATTCGAATTATTTCTCTCGTTGTAATTGAAAAACAAAAAATATATTTAATTTTGTAAAAGGAAGGAGGATGTAACTTTTTTTTATGAAAAATTATGAATTTCTCTTAATTTGGAAAAATTCTAATAAATATATTTTTATAAACGCTATTCATTCACAATTTATTTTTAAATATTTCATATCTCTAGATTTTCTTTTTAATGCAATTAATATTTTTTTTTACACATCGACTTTTCTTTATTTTTTATCTTCTTTTCACATTTCTAGTCCTTTATTTTGTTGTTGATTAGATAACATTCTGTCAATAAGTAATAATTTTGTTATCTTTTACTGTAGGTAGGTGTAATAATTATTGACATCATTAAAATAAAAAGAGTGGCAATAATTGTAATAATTTTGGTTGTTGAATTAATTAATTTGCTTTTCATTTATATGATGGATGATGAAACCATGTTTAAACTTTATATAAAAAAATTTTCTGTCACATCTTTCATATCTATTTTTGATGAAGTTATGTGTATGTTGCTTGGTTTGGTCTTGTCATTTTTATTTTTGGGAGATGTGGGTGGACGATAAAGAAATAATAAAGTAAATGAAAGGAGTCAGGTGAAATTGTATCTGCTGTATGAGCTTTTCTTGTATTATTTTAATAGTAGTACACATATAAAGTCGTATCGAGGTATTTTTCGGGTGGTAGGTTATCAATATATTGTATAATATTTAATGCCCTTTTAGTTTAATTAGAAATATATATATTACTCAGCACTGGGCGAAATATTTAGTTTTTTTTTTATCATAAAGTACTTTCAGGTCATCATCATCTATCGAAAAAAAAATCGTAGTTATCATTTTTTATAATCCAGTGCCAAATTAAACAATTTATAGCATTTTTTTTTGCTTCTTCACAATAATTTGTTATTCTACCTATAACTCTACTCTAAATTTTTCTTCAAAAATGATTTTTTTATCTTTTCATCATTAAACACTTTTTAATCAAATTTTTATCATTTCTAAAGTATATCATAATTATTTTTATCATATTATGTTTCACACTTATTATTGAAGAAAAACCACATGGATTATAGGAAAAAATTGTTAAATACTAATAAAATTTATATGAGTGTTGTTTGAAAGAGATAGAGAGAATTATTCAACAATTTTTAAAGGACACAATTTGAACGAAATAATTCTTTTTTTTCCTGGTGTTCACGAAAAATTAAGTCTTAAAAAAAAGTCCAATTATGGGTAAGAAAAATTTTCAATTGATTAAAAATCTATTTTTGCAGCAATTACGCATTTTGTCAAATACAAATTATCTTTTCTTTCTGGAGATTCGTTCTTTTAAAAAAAAATGATAAAAAAATATTGTGTCCACATTGAATGAATTAAAATGTATAATAAAAAAATTGAAAATAAAACTTTGAATGCTTAAGAATAATTATTTTATGTTGGAGTCGCTCTCTCAATTATTGATTGGCAATAGGGACACTCTCGTTGAGTTGTTGCACAAATTTCACATAGAACATAATGATTACATGGTGCTAGTGTCACTGAACGATTGTTTTCTTCACACTTCATGCATTTTGTTGCTGTTAGTGAATACAGTACATTATCAACTTCTTCCAAATCGCTTCTTAAGCGTAGCTATTGAAAAAAATTATTAAATATTTATAAGTGTCATAAAGAATGATAAATATACCTGCAACGACTTTAATTTTTGAATCGGCATCTCACGCAATGAATTTGCATTGAATTTTAATTGTTCAACTTTCTCAGTCAGAGCTTTAACTGTCCCTAATGCTTCGTCACGTTGTTTTTCTGCTATCGCAACCTTTTTATAAATAATAAATCATTTAAAAATTATTTTTAATATTAATAAATGATAAACTCACTTTTCTATTCTTTTCTTCCAATTCTAATTTCCACATTTCAAAATTCTTTCTCATTGTATCATCACGACTTGTTCCTGCACTTCCAAATCCTGAATTTATCATTGGTGATAAAGGATATTTTTGCATATCAAATAAATTACTCGATGGCGTTGTTGAATTATTTAATAACTGCTGCTGATCACTATTGAGCTGATTCATTTCTGATATTCTAGATTCAAAATTCATTCTAAAAAAAAGAAATTAGTTATAAAAACAATTTAAAGTTATAATAATATAATTTACCTTAAATCAGGACTGATTGATCCTAATCCATCGTTAAGCAAATGCGATGAATGTTGAAATATCATATTATCACTGTGACCATACGAGTGGCTATTCATTTTCGAACCAGCACTTCCACTAAGATGCATGAACGAATCATTGCCCATAAATATATTATTTGGATGCGATGATGGGCTGTAATTTCCTGGTATGTTGACTGGCTTGCTATTACCATGCAAAAGACCTAAAAAAAAATTTAAATGTTAAAAAATTATTCACATGAAATTTAGTAAATTTCTTACCCAGAGAATTATTTGTCATTGGCGAGTTAGGAATGTTTACTGGAGCTGATTGTGGATGTAATATGCTAGATGAAATTCCAGCCGATATAGAATTTTCAAGATCAAATTGAGCAGCTATATATAAAAATAGATATAAAATAAGATTCTTCTTTAAAAAGAGATTAAAACTCACATAATTGGCCAAATAGACATAAGCGTTTTCTTGTTTCTTTTTCCATTGGACTTAATGAAGGATCATTTTCAATGGCCAATATCTAAAATGAATGCAAAAATTAAATTTTCATAAAAAGAATCTTCTTCAATTGTTACTTACTTGCTTTGATACTTCTGGCGAAAATTCTTGAAATGGATTTGATAATAAATTGGAATTGTTCGAATTGCTATTGATAGTTGATTGTAAGCTACTAATTGTGCTACCATTTATATTGGAATTTAATGTATTGCTAAGGGCCAATGAATTGTTTATTGACTTTGAATGTAACTGCGATCCAGGTGCTTTATTATGTGAGCTATTATTCGATCCTATACTGCTTGTACTTGCTGATTCAGAACTTTCAGCGCTACCATTTTGTAATACTTTTGAAAAGTACTATATATTGAAGAAAAAATGAAAATATGAACAGAGTTAAAGAAATTAAAATAATACTTACAGCTAACTCATTATTCTTTATATCTTTTGTCATTGGAGACGGCAATGCATTATTGATCATATCAGATAAAAGTGATGGTGCAGCATCAGCATTTATTTGTTGTAATTCATCACCAACACCGTATGCTATTAAAAATAAAAATAAATTAAGAATTCTTTGGAAATTTAAAATAAACTTACATTGAACATGAGCAAATGCACAAAAAACTGATCTTGGACAATAGCCTTGTTGCTGCACATCATTGCATTTTGTTGATTTATAAATTTCAGGATGAAATTGTTGTTCGGTTCGTGTATGACAATATTGACAATTGTCACCAGCTTCACAATTATCAGGCTCACCCCATTCTTCGCCATGTTTTACATTTGGACATGGTGTCGAACGATACTTATATTTTCGTGGACTTCGACGTTTATCTTTACTATTATGATATTGTGGACATGCATAACCTTGACGACAAAGACGAGGAGGTCGTTTACAGGGCTCAGTTTTATAATTTGCTAATACGTAGTTAGTGTCTTGCCATTTGGGATCTTCATTCATTAAATTACGTTCCTTGTCCAAAGCATTACTTCCTCCACCGTTTGCTGCTTCTGCTGCATTTTCAGCAGCTTGAATTGCTTCATATTCTTTAATATCATAAACAGGTGGTCGCTGATCATGTGCACCATGAGCGAAAGCGCAATGTTGACCATTCTTTACGCAAAATCCACGAGAGTCAGTGTCATGAACGCACATGCATGTTTTGTAATAGCGTAAATGATAACGACGTTCAGTGTCACCAGCTGTTCGATGCAGAAACGGGCATCTATATAAGCGAGAGAGAGAGAAAAATGTAGATGTAAATGTGAGAAAAAAAACAGTTTACAAACAATAATTATTTGTTGTATATGCCGGTAGAAAATATTTTTAAATGAAAAATAAAAAAAGCCAAAAATAAACGCATGAAGAAAGCAGTAAGAAAAGTCACATAAATATTTAATTTCTATATTAAAGTATTATCATAGCAATCGTTCTGAATTCAAATAAAAACAAATGTGACCGGCTAATTTTAGGAGAATGTGAAATGTTACGACTGATTATTATGATGGTGATATTTTTGTTTTCTTCTTTTCTTTAATTCACACACAAATGTACCGTTTTTATTTTTTTTGTTTGTATGAATACACAATCAACGCTCGTGTTGCTGCTGTTTAGTTTGTTCAAGGTCATTACCAATGTTCACACACAATCATACGAACAAAAAAAAGAAGCAATTGTATACATGTATATATGCACAACTGAGAATATTTTGAATATAATTAATAGAAGAGAAATGTTGTTTAATATACAAAAGATGATAACAAGCTTTTGCCTTTGTATTTTTTTCTCAAGTAATTAAAAATGTATTAAACAAAATTTATTGATGATGAAAAAAGGGATTTTTGAATTAGTCATGTCAAAATATATATATCGATAATTACAATCATTTTATATAGGAAATAACCACTGTTTATTCACTTAAACATTTATATTTAAGAAATATGATGAATTACTTTTTCTCATCTCATACGTGGCATTGTTTATGAAAAATTGATAATTTTAGCAATACTTCACATTAAATCATTCACTTCCACTTTACTCATTCTTGATATTATTCTTTTTCTAAGAAAAATTATTTGCACAAAAACTGACGTCTTTAGCTTCATTCAATTCTTTAAACTATTTTATCACTTACATTTTCACAACATAAAACAAGTTTATTTTATACAAAAATTCACTCAGTATTGCATTCTTGCAGCTTTAATTGTAATTCACTTTCGCCCACAAAAAAATTTATCCATAATATTTGGATTTTTCCCTCTCTTGTACGCCATCTTGTTTGTGTAGATGTTGTTCGCGCGTTTTGGATATTCAACAACAAATGATATTATTTTGCACTATTTTGTGATTTAAATCATACAAATTGGCAATTTTCATTTTTACTTTCTTTCATTCGAAATTATTTTATCACCATTTAGCATATGTATACACTTTTAATTGCATTTTTATTCCACAATCCTTGCTTATACTTACTCGTCTCCATCTGGACATTTTCCTTTAGTTTCATCATATTTTGTGCAATAATTGTCTGCTGAATAATTAAATGTACCGTCTCGTCTTCGGACGGGTCTACGTCTTCTTTGATTATCAAAATGCCAATTGAAACAAACAAAAGGCTTGTGTTGATTACATTTATGTTGCAAAAATGAAAGACATTGCTCAACTCGAAATTCTTTCAAATACCTACAATGACAATTTTCACAATATTCCCGGTTAGTCTCATTCTTATCTTGTGCACTTTTATTTTAACTTACATATAATGATTTGGTTTCTCCGTTTGTGTTTGTAGTTTTACGTCAGGATTCATTTTAATTATTAAATTTTCTGTGAATTTACATTAGGATATTATTATTTTTTGCGCATTAGAATAAAAGTTACATGACCCATGGCCGATTCCATTGATTAGTTTTAGAATCTTTTATTACTTACATATTTTTGTACAATATAAATTCTCTTTTTTCAAGATTTGTCAAATTCAGTCACCTGTTTTAACCTTAATTTGTGTCAAAAGTAAAATTAAAAATGCGCTCATAAAAATCAAAATAAATTTAGCGACTTGATTTAAAAATTTTTCATAACAAGTAAAAAGCCCCGCAATTGAAAAAAGAGGCAAACAAATAGCATTCAAAGATAGATTATTTATTAATTTTGATTTAAGATGTCTTATCAACTTTATAGAAATACAACTATTGGCAATACATTACAAGAAAGTTTAGATGAATTGATTTCATATGGACAAATAACGCCACAATTAGCATTAAAAGGTAAAAAGTGAATTTTTCTTTTCAATACGTATATTTAATATTTCTTTATGCTTACAGTTCTCATACAATTTGATAAATCTATCAATTCTGCATTATCCAATAAAGTTAAGTCAAGAATAACATTTAAAGCATCAAGATTAAACACATATCGATTTTGTGACAATGTTTGGACTCTCATGTATGTTTTTCTTTTTTCTCAAAAGTCAAATTTCCTATTTTAACTTAATAAAACTTTATTCTAGGCTTAATGATGTTGAATTTCGAGAAGTGCATGAATTTGCAAAAGTCGAGAAAATAAAAATTGTGGCCTGCGATGGAAAATCATCTTATAATAATGATGCCGAAAGAAATAATTAAGTAAAATAATTTATTATTCACAATTTACCTACAATCAATCACTTTAATCTTCACACATAACAATTAATTGATATAAAAATCATATGTTGAAGTCTAATACCTACCTATCTATAATCTATTATAATTCTTAATTTAGTGATCAATAAATGAAAAGAAAATGAAGAAACAAATTATGTTTGATTCCCTACTGTACTTCTTAGTATGCCTTCTTTATTTATCCCATCAATATATAATAATATCGCTAAATATCTTTACATAAATAACATTGAATAATATATTCTATTACCGACACTGAGCACCTTTTTCGTTGGCATTTAATGTTATTATTTCTCGATAAAGCTTTATTAAATATAAATAGATAACATCAATTTCAGTGTATCTATTTTTTCGAAATTCATTTCTGCGATAAACTTTAGTTTATCATAATACACAGTACCTAATGAAAAATATATATTTCTAACAATCATTTAATTAAGTCTTATACCCACACAGCTACTACAATATGCATCAATTTCTACTTAGTTTGAAAGATCATTAAAATCAGTTATATTACCACTTTAATAATATGATAGTAGCGCATTTCATTTTGCAATAGAAAATGCGTAAAAATGAGCAGAGCAATAAAGTTAAATAGAGCAGAAAGAGAGAAAAACTAATCTAGTTAAATTGTAGCATTAATGCACTACTATTGGTCCAGAAAAATTTATATAATAAGTAAATACGGATATGTTTTAAGAAGATCAGAGTTACACATTAATATGTAGATAAAACACTTTAGAATTTTCTTTTTCCATAAAGCTTTTTTTCAAAGAGAAACTATTTTGACTAATTTAGTTGAGTGCATTTAGTATGTCATACAAATAGTTATAAAAGGAAAAGATAAAGCTAGTGCTGATATATTTTTTTACTAAACATTAAGCTCTTTCATTATCTATTGTTCTTATTCACTAATTATCTATTGTATTGTTAACATGCGTTGGTTTGTATTTTCTACGATTCTATTTGATATAAGGAGGACATTATGAAGACACGGTATATTTTCTTATAGGTAGTTAAAACTTTTTTCCTAAAAAGGGAACTTTTTGTGCTCTTGGAATGACGAGAATAAATATTTAAGAGTACTTTCTGCCAGAAAAACCAGATGTAGATCCTCTTGGATTCAATAGTTTGCAAAAGTGTGGTTGTTGTGTAGGACAATCGACTTGAAATGATGGTCTTTGCCTCATGTCGAAATGTCATTGTCCCACACTTGCTTGAAATTCTTCATGTCGTTTGATAACTTCACTAACAATAGGCTCTTCAATCTCTAGACCAGAATGAGCTTGTTCCTTTGTCAATATTATTTCTTCAGATGTTGTTGGTGTGACAAAAACTACACGATTTCTTCGTGTTTGTAATATGTTAGCAATAACTAGTTTATGATTATATTTCATTAAACTCTCCCTTGATTTTGCAATG
The DNA here is from genome assembly GCA_014622435.1 of Polypedilum pembai. Taxonomy (NCBI): domain Eukaryota; kingdom Metazoa; phylum Arthropoda; class Insecta; order Diptera; family Chironomidae; genus Polypedilum; species Polypedilum pembai. The sequence goes on along the minus strand of JACWBX010002116.1, from coordinate 6,196 downwards.
AGCAATGAATCATCTGTCTCTAGTTTAAATGATACGACAAATGCTTGTGGTACCCAGTTGCCAACTAATGGTTTTAAAATCTTTGGAACTAGTTGCAATGATATCTTTGGAGCTCCACTTGATTGAATTTTATGCGTTGGCATGTCTTCTATCGGTACATAAAAATCACTTACAGCTGCAGCAAGATATAGCAATGCTCTTTTTTCGAATGGAGCAAGTGCTTCACATGCAGCTCTTAGCAGCCACAAATAATCACTTACACTTGTAAAATTAATATAGAGCAGTCGATTACTCTCTTGAGCTTGTTTATATTTTCTTAAAACTGGTAATAAAATATCACAAGCATCACGCTTTACATTTATGCTTGAATTGTCTGTGTCGTTAATTTCGAGCATATCTAAAAATTGTTGTCCACTAAAATGCCTTGTGAATGGCTCAAGTGATTTTGTGCGAAAGAGAAAAATAACTGCATATCCTTGATCAAGAAAATATTCTGCTGATGCTGAGCCACGATTACCTGCACTAAAGTTGTCTACAAATCTGACTGTATTGTGCTCAAGTGGCGCAATTGTGCCTAAAATCGAAAAAATGTGAAATTTATCTGCAATTTTGAATTAAACATGACTTTTTTTACCTCCTGAAGTAACAAGTACAATATTCTGCTTATCATTCTTTAAATGAGTTTCACAAAACTGCTTCAACAGTTGTCTGTTGTCCTCAAAATCAGATGGTGGTAAGTGGTTTGAAAAAAAACTGTTAGTTAAGGAATCTAGTGAAAATAGAAAAAAAAGATTATAAATAGATACTTTTACGCGATTATTAAAGACATGATGTTTTTCAAAAGCCACAAAAATTTATTTGTCATGTGTCAGATTGCATTTGAAATTGAATATTCAGAGAAAGAAGTTTCTCAATGTTTCGCCATTTTTTCATACACAGCTTTTTTCAATTTGCACTTTAACTTCAATTAATCAACGCAATAATAGTCTTCTACATTTACTTACCCATTTCGTTTGAATAATTTAAACTTTAATCGCTTGAGTTATACTGTCAGTCGAGAAAAATTAAAGAGTGAACTTTAACTTGAAGATGAGAAAAAATCGGTGAGTACACTGAACTGAAGGTGAAGGCACTCGGCAATAATTTCATTAAATTGAATTTTGTTAAAAGCAAATTAATCTTTAAATTAATATGAAATGTTTGCCATAAAACAAAGTATCAGAACAGTTTCTGTAAAGCAAATTCTTACATATCAGCAATAATTAACTAGTCAAAGGATTGAAGTATAGCAAGCTATTTTCCCCCAAGAATATAATTTCACTTCTCTTGCTTATCCCCTCATCTTCTTCTTTTGGCATTGAAAATAAATTGTCGTGAAAGAAAAAAAGAATATTTTAAAAATGACAGTCGAGAGAGAAATAACTAAAATAGCAAATTACCTCAATTTTCCTATCAAAGGAAAGCTAAGTTTTACAGAGGACAACATTATTCAAATGAAAGAGAAAGACACAATTATTATCGGTTTTTCTTCCATCATAAATTATTTTCACGACCAAATTCAAAAAGAACAAATAAAACAACAATCAATTGAGAATTATTATTTGACTAAACAGTTCTTTGACTTTGCAAATGTCTTCATAAGATCAACATCCAAGCGAGATAAATGTAAGAAATCTTTATTTAATTTCAAATCACATTTAAACAATTTCTTATTTTCTATAGATGCAGCATGTTTAGAATTAAATGAATATTTGGAAACACGCTCATATTTGATCGGACAAAGCCTTTCTCTTGCTGATTTGGTGGTATTTTATGCATTAAACAACATCATGGTTCAATTATCGCCTCTTGAAAAAGAAAATTACTTGAATCTTTCACGATGGTATGATTTTCTTCAAAATCAGCCAAACATCCCTCAAAATTCAAAAGTCATCAATTTCTCAACAATTCATCTTTTGGGCTGGAATACTGCTCGAGCATAAATCATCATCTTCTGTGTTTTAATATGTTTCAAACATATTTTCATTAATTACAAAATGTAATTCATAATTTTATTGTATCTCAATAAATCTAATATTTTGTTTTGAAATAAAAATAAAGAATTTTCATCATCCATAACTGACAAAATATTTTTAAAAAAGTTGTTTTGTTGCAAGGGCTTTTTGTCTGGTTACACAATTTCAATTTTAGTCGTGAAAATCTTTCGAAAAATTCCGCAAAATTATTGAAATGGCTGCCAATTTCTTCAAATCTCTCTTTCCTAGAGTGAAAGCTGAAGAAGAGGAACTTGTTGATCCACAAACTGAACTAAGAGTAAGTGCTATTAACTGGCTGTGACAAAAATCAATAAAGAACAAAATTTGCTAGAATTTTAATTTACTCAATGTACTGTATTTTATTTTAGGAAAAATGTGCCCAAGAACATCATACAGCTCAATTATTTGCTAGATATCAACAATGCAATGATCGTGTCAATTCACGCTCTAAAACAACCGAGACATGCGTTGAGGAACTTTTCGATTACATGCATCACTTAGATCATTGTGTTTCTAAGACACTCATGAGCCGCTTAAAGTAAATTTAACAATTGTTCTTCTTAGCTGAAAGAAAAATCTAATAAAGCTATCGTCAAATCGTCTAAAATGAAATAGTGTTGAAACATATTTGATTGATCGGTTTTATTTTTCGTTTATAACAAAAAACAACATTCATTGTGGATAACTAGGGATTGATTGAATAAATTTTAAAAATTTTAGTAATTATAAAAGTATAATAGAATGTTTTCTGTAAATGCATTGACTAAACTAGACGGTTATTAGTGTGTGACACCATTTTGAAGCACTTCAAAACAAATCCTGCAGACACGAACTGGCTTATTTATGCCGAATTTTATGATCGGAACATCATTATTACTACACTGTGAGCAAATCATTCTTCCACAATGACGACTGAAATAATAAAACATTTTAATTGAAGAAAAATAATTTAATATATTTCAACGTTTGGAACTTGCATGCATACTTGACTGGTATACAAGTTGAATACTCATAAATGTCTCTAAATCATTCATTAATTCGGTCAAATTTTTGGCAAATTTAAGTATCAAAAATTTGACTGAAATAAATAAAATCTGAATGAATTAAAGACATTTTTGAGTAAGTCAACTTGCATGCAAGTTCCAAACCCATCTCCCAATGATGTTGATAAATCTCACCAATGATGTTTTCGCATTGTTAATGAAAACTTTGTTGCACACTCTTGACAAAAATCAGATGATGACCACGGAGATTCAACTGATAATTCGTCCAGTAATCTATATAGTAGTTGACTAGTTGCCAACTTATAGTTAAAAATCGACACACCATCTTTGTTCTCGGCTCCTAAACATGCACCACTCTTAACTAAAACTCGACATAATTGTGTTTCTCCTCTCATATAAGCTGCAAAGAATTGTTTTTAAATGATAATAATTTAATCGAAAAGAAATTTACCAGAGCCCGAAGTCGACAAAAAAATTATATGCTTAGTTAATAGTTAATTTCGAGCTCTAAAATTTACTCACCCAATAACAAAGGTGAATTTCCAAGCAGATCAGGTTGATTAATGGGATAATTAGGCATGCATTCTAAGAAAAGTTCACAAATAGATGCTGCCAAATTATCACGTCCACAACGACATAATTCATGCAATGGATTTCTTCCTTTCATATTCAAAACTTCAGCATTTATTCTACTCTCTGTTAAAAGTTCTCTCACGATAGGTAGCATGCATTCTTTCATAGCAATATGTAAGGCATTATTTCCTTCCGCATCAACTGCATCATAATCACATCCATTTTGAAGCAAAGCTTGAACAGCACACAAACGTCCTCTTTCAGCTGCTATGTGAAGAGCAGTTTTCTGAGTTGAATCACGATCATTTAGTCTAGCACCAGCTAGAATTAAATTTCTTATCAACATTTCATTCTCTGATTGTGAAGCGAGCATGAGTGGAGTTGCTTGATTTACATCATGAACTCGACTATTGACGTCAACTTGAATTGCAAGCAAAAATAAAACTGATTCCAAGTCTTCTCTCATTATTGCCAAGTGTAAGAAATTTCGACCACGTGAATCAATTTGCTCTGCACAAGTTGGCCAACGATCTAAAATTTTTTCTGCTGCTTTGTGATTACGAACAGTCAATGCCGTAGCAAATGCTGTATTTCCTTGCTTGTCTCTAATTTTCATGTCAATATTTGGATGCCTTAAAAGAATCGAAATAATTGATTCGTGTTGATATTGAATTGCATGATGTAACGGTGTTTTGTTTTCATGATTGAGCGAATTTACATTAGCTCCATGTTCAATGAGTGTCTGAACAACTTTCGCTAAACCATAAATACATGACATATGAAGTGGAGATTCTTTTGTTGCTGGCGTTACATCACCAACTGGCTGACGAGGAGAATCAAGATCGCATCCGCTTCTAATTAAAAATATTGCTGCATATTCGTTGTGCTCTTCGATTGCTCGATGTAAAAGAGTTTGCTGCATTCCATCAGGGCCCATTGACCAACAATCTGTATCTATGCCATACTTAACCAACACACTCGCAATATTTTCTTGTTCTGTTTCAAGCGCTGACCACAAAATGTTTGGTGAAGCAAGTGAAACACTTCGATTACATAAAGCTTCGACAACTGACTCTAATCTGCAATGAATTGCAAGTTCAAGTGGACTTTCTTGTTCACCTGTTAGAGCATTTGGATCAGCACCTTGTTCTAGTAAAAATATAGCAGTCTCAGCTGATTCCTTTAATATAGCCTGATGAAGCAAAGTCAATTCTCCATTTCTTGCATTTACATCACTTCCTCCTTTTATCAATATCGGAACTAAATCATTATGTTTCAAGCTTAAAGCTAGACTCAATGGACTATCACCATTTGCACATCGTAAATTAAAATCTGGAATATTTTCGGAATTTTCATTATCAAGTTTAAATTTGACAAAAGCTTCAACAAGTTCGACATTATTGGCTTCAATTGCAAAATGCAATGCAGTTTTCTTCTCTTCAATTCCAGTTTGAATGTTAGGTGAGGCTCCACAAGTGAGAAGTTTTTTAGTAAGTTCAACTAATCCATATTTGCATGCTAAATGAAGTGAAGTTAGATTATCGTGATTTTTGTAATCTAAATTTACGTGATCGCACATAAAAATAGCGACATCTTCTCTTTGAGATTTTATCAAAAATTGTAAAATATTGTCACCGTTGTCGTCGATAAAATTTGTATTTGCACCACTGTCAATTAGACATTTAGCAACAGAAAAGTCCATAAATTGATGTGAAAGAAGTGCGAGAAGTAAGGCACATTTACCATCGTATGTCAAAATATTTAAGTCAATATCAGAATGTTTAAGCAGTTCATTAATCATTTCAATATGTCCAGATATGATTGCAAGATGAAGTGGCGTATATCCTTTTGAATTTTGTTTATTTATTTCAAGATTTTTTCTACTTATAATTTTCTTCCCAACTTCTAGCATTTCTTTGAAAGTTTCATTTGAAGTTGATTCTTTTGAGTAGGTACAGATTATATGAAGCGCCATATCTCCAGTATCTTCTGTAGTTAAATTTACATCACAATTGTGATCAAGTAAGAATTTTGCAGAAAATCCATCACTTCGTTTAATGGCATCAATTAATAAAGTAGATCCTTCAGAATTAACAGCATTCACATTCGCATTTCCATTTATTAATGTGTTTGCTATTGCCGTATTTTGTTCGATTAAAGCTAGTCCCAACGGCAAATGACCTGTGATATTTAAAAAAATAATGTGAGTGAGAAATAATTTAATTTAACATTCATAGCCAGTGTTGTTAATCTAGATGTCTATATGACAATGGTCTAGATAAACGCAGTCTAGTCTCATTTTGCATACATTTGTCTACGGTCTAAACATAGATTTTGTCTATATAGAGACAACTTCTAGATTTACCGTCTTCCCTCGATTATAAGAGCCGTCCTTATATTCGAACAAAATTTAAAATTTTTGGTAAATTTCAAAATTCCTTTTTTAAACAGAGTTGTTAATCTACTGGTCAGTAGCCAAAATCTACTGTAGCCACTGGCTACTTTTTGAAAAGCTATAGCCAATTGGCCACTGTAGAAAGTAGCCAAAAGCTAGCTTTTAAATTTACTACTGTTTTAACCGTC
>JACWBX010002115.1:73777-86794 GCA_014622435.1 Polypedilum pembai | reverse complement strand
ATTGAATAGATTATCTATTCAAAATGACTAGCTATTAACGTTGTATTAACGTTAAAATATAGAGTATTTATCGAGTAATACAAAAGAGAAATATTCAAAATCATTGTGAATAATTCAAATTTTAAATTTCCGTTAAACTGTCAGCGCAGACGTCGACGCCGACGTCGGCGCCGTTATGCGACGACATGTCGGCGCCGACGTCTGCGCCGACACTTTTTGCGAACCCTAATAAATTTGCATCTGACGTTGAGTGAACTGAGAGAAAATGTGCATATCGTGACTAGATTTTTCATTCATATCAGAGAAAAAACGTATTTTCGTATTTTGTTTCAATTAATTTGATATAGGTTTCACATAGATTTTTGCGGGTTCTGGGTAAAAGAAATAAATCAGATTGTCGCCTTTTTACGCAAAAAATATATATTGTGTGTGTGTGAGAGTTGTGATATTTTAAAAAATGCATTTTGCATGAAAATTCGATGAGAGAGAATTGTTGATATAGTGTTTTGATTGGTGGCAGAGAACACAGGCAGCAGTAGCAACATCAACATCAAAACCAGTGCAGAGAGTGCAACAGTGTCAAAATATTATTTCACAAAAATAGCATCTCGTACATCTTATATGAATCATGATGATTGCATCGAATGAATGAATGAAACAATTTTTTTATTATTATTTTGAAAGTTGAATGTTGTGAAAAAATAACTTGAATGATTTTTTTTAGTCTTAAAATAATTATTGCAAATTGCAGACAATGTATGTGAGGCTTGCAATGAATAACATGAAAGTGCCCTCACAATGAATGCAATTTTAATATTTTAAGCAAATATTTATTTTAATATTTTTTTGAAATCTGCCAAAAACGACCGCGAGAGCAAAAGCACAAAAATTATTCTAAATATTTAACAATTATTTTTTAATAACCATAAAATAACTCTCTTTTTCCGCTATTGCCTTCTTTTTGCCAAAAAAATATTTAAATATGTATTTCGTTTAATTCTGATGATAATGTGAGGCGTGAAACTGACTATTTAATAATCCATGCAATAACAAAAATACTTTTGTCACGCATTTTGAACTCGTGCGAGGTTGATGCAATAATTTGTCGACTAAACAATGCAAATTCTGTCAAAGTTTGTAAGCTCATTTAATTTACGAGAAGATAATCTTGATCAAATACACGACTAAGTCGATTAGCACGAAATTCTCAAATTGTCTTTGACTATAAATCAAATTTATAAATTTTCAAGTGACAACACAATGGTTTTTAGCAATAAAAATTACTGCTGCAAATTTTCAGCACAAAAATTAAGAAATTTTTCTGCCTTTTTGTGATTTAATTTTAAGCGCAAATAAAAAAGGTAAAAATTGTGAAATTTCACAAACAAAACAGTTTTGACAACTATTCGGAAATTTCAAAAATAAAAAAATTAGCAAGCAGACAAAAAGGCTCACTCTCATTTCTCTCATGTGCATGTGCATGCATGTATTTGAGTATGAATCCCAGGTCACATGATATAATCAGATTCAATTATAATCGGTGTGCATAATTAACAGTTATGCTAATTATTTTGTGTTCTCATTTATGTAATACATTCAATTATCTGGATGTTCATTATTATTATTTTCGATGTCACTTTTTCTGGAGTGAGCATCAGCAGAGAATAATAGTGTTTACTCTATTTGTGATAAAGTTTTAAAGCGCATTTATGAATTTTCATACTTTAATTTGATGCTTTTAAGACTTAAGTCCGATAATTCTTTAAGACAAAAAAATAGAAAATACACAGGCATTTTTTGCTTCGTTTCTCTTCATTGAACAGTAGCAAAGAGCAGTGAATCTGTTTCCTGTTCATAAGCGTAAAATTGACGGCGAATGGTTTAAATTAAAATGATCCATAATTTGATTTATGAGCATTTAGTATTCGCATTTTTCTCTGGCGAGCGATGGGACATATATGAAAAGAGAGTGAGCGAGAGAGCAATGAAAATTATGATAATTTTAATTATTTCGTGATGCATAAATTATGAGCCTTATTCGATATAAATTTATTTATACTTTTCTGTCTCTTTCATTCCTGATGTTCGAATAATGTTTAACCTCTACCTCTTCTATACACTTTCATGATCCTATCGCTCTCATCATCATTATCATTTTCGATATGACTCGCCTCAGTCCCTTTTCTGTTGTTCATTTGGTTACTCTGTTTCTATACTTATGACACATTTAAACAATATAATATTATATTAAAAACATGGAAAAACATTTTAGGAAATAATTTATTGAAGTGGAAAAATCTCGGAAAATTATAATAATGATAATATTGGACAAATATGCAAATTTATCTGATTTTCAATCATTATTTATATAAATTCAATTAACTCCGTTGTCTTCAAATTTCAATTTAATTCATTCAATTTGAAAATTTTCATTAATTTAATAAATTTGTATGTGCACTAAGTGTAGGTGTGTATATGTCTACTTGCCTGCCAAAAATTTTCTATGTTGCTTGATTATTTAGCAAATAGTCGGGAGAGGCAAAATAAAAAAGCTGAAGCATACACAAATTTCATCATCATAAATTTTCAGTCACTCAAGTATCATTCATTTTGTCACGCTCTATTGTTTTTTCTCATTTTCAATGTTGATTTTTTCAATATTTCACGCTTATTATTATTTATAATAGTCAGCTATAAAATTATTATTGACAGATGATATTCTTGCGATTAAATATTTTTCATTATGGAAAGAAAAATAAAAATTTTATTTTATTGAACTTTAATATTGAGAGAAACTTGTCTTTATTTCTTAGAAATAATTTCAAATTCAAGTGAATACAGTAAATTTCTTATTTGATAATAGATTTAGTTCTACAATAAATAAAAAGAAAACATATCATGAAATAAATTAGTTTGAAATTGATTCATTGCTAATTGAATTTATCATGCTATTTCAAAAAATCTTTTTACTCAATCAAAACTAGGTTGGTCTTCTTCAAATTTAGCAAAATTGTTATCCTTCATTTTCAAAAACTAACAATCAAAAAGAGTGAGTGACAGTGTCACACATGAAAAATAGGCTAGATCTCATCAGAGAAGAAGAAAAAGGCAAAGTTTGTCCTTCAAATGGCAGTAAAATTGTTTATCAAAATCTTAATTAATACAAAACAACGACAATAGACATTAGAATGCCTTTAGTTATCATATCTTTATCTCTACTCTTTTCACACTTTGCTTTATGTATCAGTTTCAAATAATTAAGTTTTTAAATGAATGTTAATCGAAAGTGTTAATTGTTTTTCATTTTTTCACCTTTTCACTATTGTTTTTCTCCATTCAACATGATTTGATTTTTTGTTCGAGTTAATTTAAACGGCAAATAATAACAAAAGATTTGATTAAGATAAAACAAAAATTTAAACCTCTCTAGAGAAACGTTAATACATTTTTTTGCTTTTTGTCTCAAAAGACAGACAATAATGAAACAATTTTAATGTAAATGTAAAACAACAATATTGCGGTAACACGCTAAATAAAAGAGTGCCGAATGGTAAAAGTCAACCAACTATCATTTCTGTTGCGTCTGTTTGTAATGAAATAACAAATAAAAGAAGAGTGAGATGAGATAAAAGAGTGCGCAAGCAAAGTGAATAAAAATTTTATTACATTTTCACTCCACTTTGGATAATGAACATAATCTTATGTTTTCTTACGCTCGAAATGGGAAATGCTATGTGGCTGGATTATAGCAACTAAGTCTGTGATTTATAATTGACAAACAGATAGATAAATGGAAAGAGAGGCATTTTTAAAATCAATCCATCGGAGATTCATAAATTTCACTTTACTATAGCTTCTTCTTCCGTGATTTACTCTTTTGTGTAAGCTTTTTCTTTCATATGATAAAATTAATTTTAATGATCATGTAAAGTAATGCAAAAATGTTTATGAAATGTATTTTAATAAAATTCTTAAGAAGTTAAATTATAATTCAGTAACTATTATTTAGTTCTACTTATAATAAAACAAAGCGATAATTTTGCAAATAAAAAAGCATATCGCATGAGAATTGAAGCTATAAAAAAGATTTTTGCTCATTTTGCAGTAGGAAATAAACAACATAAAAAGTCTAAATACACAAAACAGACTCAGATCATGATCAAGATGAAGTAAGATATAGCGTCAGCCGCACAATACACATGCATTGTTTATTTTTATGGCCAAAAACAGAGAAAAATTCTCACAGAAAGACATTACCTAATAGCGACATGCGAATGATGGTGCTTCAAAAAAATGCAATTGTTTTTGTTTTTGCCATTTCACTCGCTCTTCAGTAGTTGCTACTAGTTCATTGCGCATTGCATCAGAGGGAGAAAGAGTGGAGAAAAAAAAGAGGAAAAACTGCACATTCATCTACTTTTTATGACGTGAAATTGACCATAATCGCTTTGGTATTATTTCAAAGATTGATTGTGAATCATTTATGTAGAATTTGATTGTATGCAGAATGTTCTCTCTTTTGAATCAAGTGGGAAAGGGTGGTAGTGAAATATTTGAATCAGATTTGAATATTTTTCTCGCTCACGAGCTGCGTGTGACACTACAACTTGTGTATTTGTGCGCCTAAATACCCAATACATTTTGATGCATATATCTATTTCCAACTATCACTAAATTCTGTTCGATTATTGCTTTGGTGCTGTAGCCATGACCACTGTGTTATGACAACTTTTTTATGTTCTCATTCTACATATTTTTGTCTAATGATAGTCATTCAGGGTTCAACTTGAAACATTAACTATAGTTTAATTTGAATTGAGAAAACAAAATTTTAATGAGATGATTTAACTTTGAAAATTCTTCTATGAATACAATCATAATATTCTATAGAAAATAAATTTAATTATCTCTTGCTCTTCATCAACTATCTCGCGAGAAAGTGAGTATGAGGAAGAGAATTGCAGAAGTGAGTGTTGTTATAATAATAGCAGAAAATTGCATGAATGTTTCTCTGTGTATTTTTAGGAATTCGTCCACTGTTTCAATTGCAAGTACTCGACGTCCGCCATACGCGCTAGTTGCTGTTGAGTTATTTTTTCTCTGTTTTTGGAATTAGTCGATGCGGATATTGTGGGAAACAATCATGTTAACGTGGAACATAATAAAATGCGATTAGGTTTTCCTATAATTCCCTATAATAATAAGTACACACGCACGCGAATATGTTATAAATAATTTTCTCCTAATTTTGGTCTCGGACGTTCGCGTTTTTTGTGTATTGTCATTTTTCATTATCGCAGCATTACGTTCTTTTCAATATATTGAAAATCCTTTTTCTATCTCTCTATCATATTACCACCACTTTGACCAAAAGCAGTAGCATCTACTTGTATTTATTTTTGTTCAATTTCCGAAATTAACGCACCGGGAAAAAATAGATTTTGTGTGTGTTTGAATTTATTTCCAATATATTCTACTTAAATGCTCTTAAAAATAAATGTACATGTGAGTAGTAGCGAGCATAATCATATGACAATCATGATGACGATGATAATAACATAATCACAAATGGTGACGATAACTCAATTCAGAAATTACCGTTTTCTATCGTATGTTCACATTATATTTATCTCAACCCTCTTCGACTCAACTCTTTCATTATCATTAAAAAATATATAAAATCTTTCTTTTATTTTAAAATTTACTATTTGGTGTGTACATTATAGTGGTGAGATGTGAAAATAATAATGATGCTGAGGCTCTTTTCCGACCACTGACAACAGCGGCGCAAGCATGAAAAGAGTGTATCAGCATTGTCATCGTGATTGTACACAATAATAAGAGATAGATGGAATAATAAGCATAAAAGATACAAAATCCAACATACGTGCATTATTTATTTGAATTTCCTGCTATAATAAGAGAAATTTGTACGAAAACTCAAATGATTGATTAGGGAAATTTTTTGCCTAATTTGAATTTAAATTGATTTTAGCAAATTTACTAATCAAGAATAATTTACTTTCTACTTTTAGCAAACAATAAGTTCATTCAATATCTCACTTCTAATATTTGTTTTATAAAAAAAGAAAACAATAGACACATAAGTAACTTTATATTTTCACAAATATTTTTTTATTCAAGTCACATTTGCAGTTCACATAGTTTATTTTTATTTTCCAAAACCGCAAAATTGTTTAATTAAGTTAGATTTCGGTATGTTAAAATAAATATAGTATAAAAAATACTTGCAAGTCTTTTGCGTTTGTGTTCAAGTAAATTAAATTTGAAAATCTGGCTAACTAACCAAAAATTTTGCCATTATTAAAATGAAGTAGTCTATCGAGTAGTTTGCCTCTCTTTTGGGTTTATTTTTTTCTCATGAAAAAAAAGGTACAAAAATACAAAATTCACAAGAGTTATTCCATTCATGTTCATATAGCCACGTTTTCATTAATCTGCTTGAATCAATTCTGCATGATTGTTGGTTATTTAGTTATTTACAATTGCAAGAGTGAAGCGAGATCCACATAAAATCCTAAAGCTTTACTATTCATGCTAAATAAGCGATTTTTGTGTTATATTATTATTGTGTGCCAATGTGAACTTCACGAATTGAATTCAATTTCATAATTTATTTTTAAAGGTATTTAATATACTTTTCGCGTGTATTTTTTCCCCAATCGATTGAGGTCTTATTTTTACTTATTGGTTTTTGCACACAAATAACACCTTCAATCTGTTACATTCATTCTTAATGTCTTAACTTCCGTGAAGATTTTTAATTGTATAGCGTTAATTTTTTTCTTTTGACAGGTTACTACTTATATTATAGCTAACATGACCATTACTGAAATTATTCACGCTCACTAAAAAATTTTAAAAATATTTCGTCATACACTATAAAAGCTATAAAATTTTCTTTGCATCAATAACTAGAGAGAAAAAATAAAAAAGAAAATGCTCCACAAAGTGACTTAATTGAACTTGTACTCACATCATCATCACTATAATCATCATCATAAATAATGAAAGCTACTTAAGACAATCCATAAAAGGTGTCAGCTATAACGCTTGCATGCACTCACTCTCTTAGTGATGTAAGAATTGCCAATTCAAAAGAAGAAATATAGAGAAAAAATGAAATTATATTGGCATGCGACATCACCATTTGTTACGTTTGGAAAATTACTTCTGAGCTCTGTCCAAACAGCGCTAATTTGTCATGCATATAATACCTAGTTTTCTAATAAGCCGTTAATGTCTCTATCTTCAATTCAAGATCTATGGGTGGACTCTCTATATTGTTTTTGGGAAAGTCTTTTGTCTGTCTTCACTGAGTATTCATTCGTCAGTGTTTGAAATGAATTATTATGTGATCATTTTAATGGAATCAAAATTGATTGTTTTGAGAAATTTTCGGCTTATTGTTTGATCGACAAAACGATTTTCACATTTGATATCTTAGATCGAATGTCATTTCGAACAAGAAATTTTGATTGACAAACAATTTGTGGATGTGAATTTTATGAAACACGTGAGAGATAAGACTTTGACACCTGAACGGTTATGAAATACTTTATGAAGAATTATTTAATAATTTTATAAATTATTCTCAGTAATTTTTGATCATTTACAAATAAAGACTGGTCATGTTTCATTGATAAACTTGTTTATGTATGACCTTTTAATTCAAATTCTAAAATGTCATTTACTTTCTCATTTTAAATTTTGAAAACTAAAACTCCTTCAAATAATGTTGATTGTCTTAAAAAGTTGTTATTAAGATCAATCAATTATAAATAGTTTAGCAATTAGCAAATGGTTTGAATTTTGTCTGTAAATTTACAAAATATGTTAAGAAATAGAAAATTGAAAATTACATAATTTATAAAGATGTAATGAAATCAATTAATTGAAATAAAATAGTTTTCATTCTAAATTATGTTAAAATTAGCTTTTATGATAAATATTTTGCATAATGAACTCTAAAAAAGCCTCTATTATCATAATCATGCCTAAAATTCATTTCACATATAAATATATAGAAAAATTCGATCACTATCAACATTGATAAAAATAATTCGTCTTCTTTAATTCAATTTTGATGAAATTTTGCAACCTGTTGCCCAAAAAATTCTGATTCATGCTACTGCTGCTCATAACATTATACTTTATTAACGATTATAAAGTTATAATAAATCATTTGATAAATTGATTACGATAATTAAATCGTTTATCGATGAATTGATAATTACGATGCAATTAAAAAATGAGAGCGGCGAGATAATTTTACCATGTATATGCCGAACAAAAAATGATGACAATATGCGGTAATTCATTAATCATGTAAGCAATTTTATTATATTATAATGATAATAATATATTTTTTAAACATTCAGTTAATTCACTTTTATTGTTTTATAATAATGAACCAAAATTAAATGCAACAAAGAAAGAACATTTAAATTCTCTCTCATCACTTTCTGCTAATGCTTTCAATTAATTATCTTTTTATTAAATATTAAATTTTAACTTACCTATTAGAAAAATGAAGAGCCAAAAAAATAAACTTGCAACCTTCATCATTAAACTAAATCAAGATCACTTCTATTATATAATTACAATAAATATTGGAACTTTCTTATTATAATTGTTTGAAGAACTTGTTTCCACAATTAAAACACTTGAAGTTGGTATTGATCTCTTTTTATTACAATACTTGATTTCTCTTTTCTTTAATTGATTCGATTCACCAAATTTAAAAATTATTGTCTCATTAATTGATGGCGAAAGTTTACGCTGATGATGGCTCAATTTTCACTTTAAGATGCTTTGTCAAAAAAAAAAATAAAATTATTTTGCGGTGAATTTTCTCAAGCAACTCTTTTAATTCAATTTATGTTTGCTCTAAGCGGCGGTTGCTAAGAGACTGCCAAAGTTATGAATTGAATTGCAGCAGCAGCAAGCTATGTGATGAAGTAAAAAAACCAACATATTATAGCGAATTAAAAAGTCTTAAGAGTCGGCTGTTGAGTTGAGTGAGCGGCCTGTAAAAAAGAGCAAAGAGAGTCTCAGTCACGGTAGTATGAGTCTCTTACTCTCAGAAAAAAATGAGACTAAATCGAGAGCTCCGATGAAAATGAAAGGTGAATTAAGCAGACGATGAAATTTCTTGAGAAAAACACAGCAACATGAAGAAATTATTCAATTCAAATGAGGAAATAATGAATTCATCTGTGCGCTTCATTAAATAGACCATTGAATTATTAATTGAATTGCATTTTTTTCATGTTATTAATATAATTTAAAAAGAAAATGAAACTTGAAAAGTTCAAATGTAAATGAACGATAAATTGACGACAAATAATGTAAATTATTTAATCTTAAAGGCGCATTTTCTCCCTTTCTATAGAAACTATTAAGTTCATTGAATCATAGAGAAAAATTGCTTATTGGCAACTCTTTACATTACCCAGAAGTCATCATTGAAAATATATTATTGCTATATAAAAATCTCATTTGCCATTTGCATTAAACAGCTATACACTGTAGCTATAGGAAGGTTGGAAAAAATTCAGTCATTTGTCACACTAATTAGCATCAGTGCTACCTACCACTTTTTTATTTTAAAAAAATTTATGTTGTTGGTGTCAATATTGTTAATGATCCAAATTAACTTCGCATCATTAACATATACATGCATTAATACTGAAAACAAAAAAAAGATATTGAATTGAAGTGGGATGCGAGTGTAAATGTTGTATAAAAAAAGAGTAAAAAAGTTTTATTTTTAAAAATACTTTACATAAATATATTTGTGAATACATTTAATTATGGTTGGGAAAATGGAAATAGCTCCATGGGATAATGATATTGTCATATTGGAAGAAGCGAGTGAACTCTTAATGATGTACTTCCTAGGTAGTGAATTCTTCACATATTTATCGTTGAGCGATTGTTAAGAGAGCAAGATGATCGCAAAAAAGCAGCAGCAGTTTTGAACTAATTTAATTAATGCAGGGTTCAACAATCTACAAGACCAAAATGGTATTTGTTTGTATTGTACATATCTATTATGAATAAATAATGTTAGGCTATTAATTATAATAGAAATGCATTATGTTTACATATAATTAATAAGTGAAGAAAGATACTGCATGTATGTGAATCTTTGATTTCTTTGTTTTTAAATTATTAAGACAAGGAAAATTAGCATTCGTGCTTCAATTAAAATCAATTATAATTTTTTTCATAGAAGATTTAATTTTTTCTTGGCACGATATTTATTTAGCTATTAAAAATTCATATTAATGTTCACACGTTGACATTTTGAATTAGAACTTTTGAAAAATAAAAACTCCCTCGAATATTTTATTTTCTGCTGCATAATAGTTTCAACCTTGAGAGTTGGCAGTTTCTTTGATTTGTTGAAAAATTATACCAACTAACTTTTCTCATTATTTTTTTTCCATTTAAGATTCTAGCACGAAATGATTGAATTGGAATTGTTACTTGTAGGTGTTTGGTTCTCAATTGTCCAAGAAAAAAAATCAATTCTAAGCTTCATGTTTAATTTTATCTCATAAATGATTCTTCCTCAATATCTTTTCTTCATTATTAATTACATGCAGATTCTTCCTCTTCATATTCAGATGACTTTAAATGGATTAAAAAAGCAAAATATTTTTAACTCAAAGTAGTTTCTTAGAAACTATTCATTCAGTTATGAAATCCAAAAAATCATTGTAAATAATTATTATTTTAATATTATTAAATTATTTTTTACAAAAGTGCGATGAAGAGCAACTTTTAATGGTCACCAATGTCTCAATGTGAAATTAATTAAAATGATTAGTGCGAAAATCAAGTTAAAATATACACTAGCTGTGAACTATGTGAAAATTGTTTCGAGTAGCATAATTGTGGCTGTGTAATCTGACAAAGTGAGAAGTAGATGTGAAATGTTTGTGTGCTGTAATGAATCTGAATTATTTTAATCTTGAAATAAATTAATATAAGTTAAATTTAGAGTAAAATGTTTATAGATAAGATTTTGCAAAGTTTTCACCGGTTAAATGCACAAAAATATTAAATGAATTGTCATTTTGCCCCAAATTTTTCTTAAAAGCTTTTTAAAAAATTGAGTAGAAATCTCAATTAAGCCGATTTTATTAAACTTAAACATTAAAATCACATTTTCGTATCTCATATGTACTCGATTTCTAATTGACAACAATTATGGTGACCATCAAAAGACTTTTTCTTCATCTACATTTGCTTATTATTTTATACATTATTAAATTTAATTAAAAAGCAATTTACAAAAGAGAGAATAAGTCAATTGAAAAATTTTATTTACAAAAAAAAGTGAAAATTTCTCAAAAACATATAGTAGTAAATGGCAGAGATATAAAATTATTAATTTTCAATATAAAAATGCATGAAATTGAAAGACAAAGATAAAGTGAAGGGAAAGAAGAAAACTAATTATTTGCAAGAAGAAGAAAGAAATAATTTTTGAAAAAAGCAGGGAGAATAATTTACATTCATTTTTTTTATATAATGCATTTCATTGAATCGTTTATCTTAGTATGTACTTAGGTAAATTTTTTACATTTCTACAATTATATCTTACTCAATAACATTACTATTTCAAATACTGTCTGTGTTGATGTAAAAATTTGCAATTATTAGAGTCAAATAGAGAGAGAGAGGGAAAGAAATATATATTTAGAGTGGTGAGAAACGAATGATCATCACAACATACAAAAATACATTTAATTTATGAATATGGTTCATGCACGTATGAGGTCAAATATTTTTTTTGTTGAAATTGAAAAATTTTAGCTGTTTTGAGTTCATTGATGTCCGTCCTTCAATGTCAAGTCGAAGTGTTGTCAAAAGTCTAAAGGTACGAACAAAATTGAATTCATAATATAATAATATTGTATTATTTTGCATAAGAGAGCAGAAAGATGTAAAAACATTGATTTTTTTCGCTGTCGTTCTATTTTTTTATTTTCCAGTTGCGGGAGTTTGATAGGGATCTGCTCATTAAGTAAAAATATCATCTAATAGTTCCTTTGTTATTTCTCTATGTGGTTTTGTTAAATTCACTTTTGGCCGCTGATATAATCTCGCATTTATGGCATAGAGTTGCGGTGACAATTCACATCGAACGTTGAACCACCAATCGCACGTCTGTTCGCATCATTGAGTAGCGAAAATGTAATGAAAAAATATAAGAATTATATTATTCATAAAAACAAACGTGATATTTTTAAAAAGAGCTATAAATACACGATCATATATAAAAGTGCTTTATGCGCATTTTTGACGATACAGATCAGTATTAGGCAGAGTTCAGAATTATAAAATTCATTTCTATAAGTGAACTTATAATTTAAAATGTAATTGTCAAAGCAAGTTTAAGTTTTAAAAATTCTTTCAATAGTAGAATTCCAAATTTAGTTATCAGTTTGTAACAATTGGAATTATTGTAAATGATTTGAATTTTTATTTTCATCTTTATAAATGTTATTGACTGAATTAAATTTGATTTGTCAGATAAAGTCAGTTAGACAAAATGAAAACTGTTACCAAAAATGCGCTAAAAAATTGAATTCTTTCTCTCTTACTCGCACGAGTTCGCCCATAAGCGATCATGAACAAGAGTGAGCAGAAAAAAAATCTTTTTCCTGCATTTTCAATTATTAGCTTGGGCTCGCACTTAAATTATGGCAAACAAATAACTTACCAGCACAGCCTGAGAAAATTGAGTACCATTAGGACATAAAAATGTTGCTTGACGACCATCGATATCTAAAATGAGAGCAAATGGAATAAAATTGAAATAAAATAAATTCAACAATTGTTAAATTACCGCAGTAATGCCATCCTGTTTGAGAGCGTGTGAGAAGAGAAGAAGAAAAAAAGTTTATGTATAAATAAATACTGTGTGAACTCGAGTGCCTGCAATTTAATGATTTTCTAGACACAAAATCAATTTAAATT
>JACWBX010002115.1:19329-73757 GCA_014622435.1 Polypedilum pembai | reverse complement strand
AAATTCATTTCTATAAGTGAACTTATAATTTAAAATGTAATTGTCAAAGCAAGTTTAAGTTTTAAAAATTCTTTCAATAGTAGAATTCCAAATTTAGTTATCAGTAGGGCTTCTCAAAATCCCGGGGAATCCCGATCCCGATCCCGATCCCGATTTTTAAAAAATAAAATTTTGCCTACATTTGAGGAAAAAAAATTTTGAAATCTGAGGAGAAAAATTTTTCATTAAAAAATTTCAACATTTTCGATCATCTTTTTATATGTAAATTTAAGATTCTTATGACTGAAAAAAATTTTTTAAAAAAGTCATAAAATATCTCTAAATTTTCCAGAAAAAAACAAAAATTTTCAGAAAAAGTCTTAAGAATCTTCACTTCGGGAAATCCCGATCCCGAAAATTGAGAATTTCGGGAATTGGGATTTTCCCGATCCCGAAAAATCTCGGGATTTATCGGGATCCCGATCCCGAGTGTAAATGATTTGAATTTTTATTTTCATCATTACAAATTTTATTGACTGAATTAAATTTGATTTGATATAAAGTCAGTCAGACAAAATGAAAGCTGTTAACAAAAATGCGCTAAAAAAATTGAATTCTCTCTCTCACTCGCACGAGCCCATAAGCGATCATGAATAAGAGTGAGTAGAAAAAAAATCTTTTTCCTGCATTTTCAATTATTAGCTTGGGCTCGCACTTAAATTATGGCAAACAAATAACTTACCAGCACAGCCTGAGAAAATTGAGTACCATTAGGACATAAAAATGTTGCTTGACGACCATCGATATCTAAAATGAGAGCAAATGGAATAAAATTGAAATAAAATAAATTCAACAATTGTTAAATTACCGCAGTAATGCCATCCTGTTTGAGAGCGTGTGAGAAGAGAAGAAGAAAAAAAGTTTATGTATAAATAAATACTGTGTGAACTCGAGTGCCTGCAATTTAATGATTTTCTAGACACAAAATCAATTTAAATTCACCTTGACAGCGGGTCTCGACGTCAGCAAAAAATCCAGGATATGGTTGTTCATCACAATAAAAATTTGTGTATGGAACTGCTGCAAGAATCGGATAATCAGCACCAGGTCGGCCAGGAATTGATTTACCAAGCTCAAGATATTCTTTTACTGATGGACTAAGAAATCCCGTTGGAATTGATGGCATTTGCATGTCACTGTCATCAAGTCGCTGATTTGGTTCTTGATTAAGTGGATTTCCTGAGGCTCGTGCTTTTTTTGCACGTTTCGTTCTTGTATTTCTCACATTCTGCTCCTCACTCTCACCTGAAAATAAAAATCAAGTCTTTAATCGATTGTAGAAGTCAATTAAGTGATTTATAATGGGATTTTTTTTGTGTAATAGAATATAGCGCTTGTCGATATAAACAGAAAACTCAAAAGTGCCACACAGAGTTGATTTAGTCAGCGACCATATATAAATTAATGCATGTGTGCACATAAATCTATAAATGCTTTCTTATATGAATCATGGCAATTGGCTTTTTTGTGATTTGTTGAAAGGTGTGTATGTGAAATTGGTATTTTCTGATTAGTATTTTGAAATTTATTTTTAGTAAAATAATAAAGAGCGTGAAAAAATTTTATGATTTAGTAAACATTTAAGTGATTTGAAATTTTTTAGCGCCATCCATTATGAAATGTTTTCTTTTTGATATGTGTATAAATGTTAAAACTATAGTTTTGCCTTGATTAAGAATAATCAATTCAATTCTCACACCATAAGTCTTTAAATTTTAGTTCTTTTACCAATTTATCATTTAGTTGCTAATGCATTTATTATTAATTAATTGCCATAGATTTAAAACTACTTAATTCAATAACTAAAAAGCGACAGCATTGAAATCCATTGAAAATTTTTGTCGATTCCTGTATAGCTTTTTTTATTTCTTCTTATTACCAATCACAATCTCTTCAGCAAACAATAAAAAACATTCAAATACTTCAATGCATTAAAATAAATTTTTAAAGTCATATACACACACTTCAACTTCATGTTTCTTCTATTGACATTATTTTTGTTATGTTGATTGTTATAATCAAAAAAGCAGTAGCAGCAGTAGAGAAAAGGAAAAAAAAATATAATTCATAACTTCATGATGTCTTCAATAAAAGTTAATATTTATTTTTTAAAACTCATAGCAGTAGCTTCTTTTTCTCATTAAAACTTTGACAAGTCAAATGATGTTTGTATTTTGCTCGTTTGTAAAATAAAAATTTATACATGTTGAAATGGATGAAGTTGGAGACGCACATATCATATATAATTTTTGATTGCTCGCGACAATCTTGTTTTTATTACGAATACAAATAGATGTGAATATAGAGAGTTCATGCGGATGATGAGGATGATAAGAGAATGGTATGAATGTTTTGAAAGTTAAATAGTGTTTGCATACTGAGTTTTAATTACTAAACTGTCTATGTCAAGTTTTTTTTTGTGTTTTGAGGGACACATCGTGCCATAAAAGTAGGAAAGAGGCAAAAACTTTTTAAATATTATACGTGTGCCATCAAGAGATTTCAAATCATGATTTTTGATAGTACTTGTAAGTGAAAGGAACTATAGTGAGAAGAATTTCCTCTTCTTGTTTCACGCAACTGTGTCAAAATAAATTTTATAATTTATTTTGATGTGATTAGTTTAAACCATAAATAGAGAAAGAATTTTAAAAATTCATGCTAATCAAATAAGGTTTTTTGATGCACAAAGCTATTAATAGAGCAGAAAATGTGTTGAATGTACAATTTCAACAATTGCCGATGACACACATGAGCTTAATTTCAACATAGCAAATTTACTCATTTTTTAATTAACAAACTCAAATAAAAAAAATAATATAATGATGTGCGAATGTTTTTCTGCTTTAAACGTTCGCTCATTTAATGTACAATTACTAAATTTGATGTATTTTAAAATGATTCTCTCAAAAGGAATCATTTGAATTGCACTCGTGAGTATTTTTTAGGGCAATCAAAATAAAGTATTTATAGAGAAAAATTGAGTTTTTTTCACAGCGACATGAAACGAAAATTAAAATAAAAAAAAAAACAAATTCGTCAGCACGCAATTTCTGTGACGATTTCAATCATGCAATTTATAGTTAGTTAGCTAAGAACAACATGCAATGATAGAAATCTAATTAAAAGTTTTATTTTTGTGATTTTTAATTACCCAAATTGCTTTGCTTTTGCATTTGGTGCGACGCACCTCGAGGTAAATGAGAAAAAATAATAATCAGGAAACTCCCATTTCAGAAAAGTTTTTTTCTGCATTTTGTTTTATGTCAAAAGAGCAGCAACAGTAGCGGCAGCAAAGAAATTAAATTTAACATCAAAAAAATTGAAAAGTGCAAGTTGTGAACTGAATGAGATAGAGTAAGCTGATATCGAGACCAGCCATCATCAACATCGTCGTCGGCTTCGAAAACAAATTATTATTATTACAATGATACGCAATTACATAATTTATCTTTCATGATGATGTACATAAAATAACAACATTTCATTTTGGAGGTTTTTTGAATTGGGGGAGGCAGCACGAATATTGAAAATGCAAATTTAATTTTTTTTCGTCATACAAATTATATTTTTCTCCAATATATATAATATCCACTTGTTTTCTTCTCATTCCTCGTGTTCGTTCACAATATTGATACATTTCGATCATTTATGGGAATATAAATGATATGCAAAAAAATGCACATCAGCTCAATTAATATTTTTTTATTTGAACAGTATTTTTTTGTATTTTATTTTCATTCTCATTTTATTATTATAATATTAAATAAATTGCTCATGAAATGGGATTAACACTTGGCTGCTTTAATTTGAACAGTTTATCATGGCATAATTGAATCATTTTAGTTTTAATTTTAAAATAACGGTGCAATTAAATTTAAATAACATTTAGAGGAAAACAACAGAAAATTCTGAAAAATTAACGGAAAAATCATCAAAAATGTAAACAAACAATTATGGAAGTTAAAAATGTTCTAAAAAAAGCTTTTATTTTATAAGAAAACAATTGTGAAACTTTAATTGATGAAATATAATTAATTTCTCCTATTTTGACTTAAATGATATTTTCCGTAAAACATTTTGATAAAAATAAAAATCAACCGAAAATAACAGATATTGCAAAAAAATTTAAAAACTTTTGTTAAAATTGTCTACCCTCCCCAGAAAACACTTGAAAAGGAAAAGAAAATTAATGATTATGTTTCATGTAAATTATAAAGCAATTAATATTTTGCTCGTGGGAAGGAGTGTTATAAATAGCGCTCATGACAAATCATCTTAATGTCTTATAGTCAGAATTAATTTTTTATGCACATTACCAACATCTTCGACAATACAATAATGAGAGCATGAGGTATCATCTTGTATGTTTTTTGCGTGTGAACGGAATAATATGCATGCATTTCAGGACAATAGTAATTGAGAGATTTAACCTTGACAATAAGTATTGAAGTTGGAGATGTTGTTGATGTTATGTAGAGTAAACTAATGCGAGCGCTCATTCAAATTATGAAACGATCTTCTTTGAGGTTTGTCTGAAACATTATATTGAATTTGAAGGTAAAACGTTCTTGATCTATAACGATCACGGCCTACATGATGCGGGGCAAGAATATTCAGTTTTGTGCTGCTCTACATTCTGCATATTATATTACATTACTCATCATAAAAAATGGTAGTTTAAGGAACAAGACAACAATGGAATGGATCGTCTTAAGAGAAACACTCCTTCATACTTTCGACAAACGAACGAATTGCTTGCTTGCTTGTTAATGCTTAAATAGCCAAAAAATAATAATAATATTGTATATTATAAATCGCGTGATACATATGAGAAGTAAAGTAAGGTATGAATAATACTTGATGGGTTTTTGACCTTGAGAAACTACTACTTTAAGACTTCATTGTGTGCTCTATGCTGCTGCTGCTGTTACTGCTTTGCTTTACTTTGACTTTATATATATTTTTTTTGCAAATAAATATGTGACTTATTACAGCACATAAATCTATATTGTATACTTGTAATATAAAATAGTAACAAGCTAGCTAAACTTCAACAAAGCAACATAAGCAAACATGCAGGCGAGAGAGCAAAAGAGCTCTAAAAAATCGAAACTTTCAATGATCACACCTTCTTTTTTTTTGTTTTGTTACCTATAGATATTGAGTGTGTTATATGCATTAATATAGCGCTCGATCTAATTTCAGTCAAAGTTTTTTCATTTGTTACTTTCAAAAGAAAGACACGATGTGAGAGGATTGTGACACGTATCAAGTAAGTAAGTTCGATTACTGATGCAAAATGTGCAATGTGAAAAACCACTGACCTGTTGCAAAAAGATATCCAGCGATGGCCACTAGTACAATTAATGATGATGAACGCATCAACATTTTTTATGGCTTCGATATATTTAATAATATAAACAACTCTTTTTTATTATATGTATGTTGGTTGGTCTTCTGCTGTTGCTGCTTACTATTATGTCACTTCTCTCTTCTGCTTTTTCAATCAACACTTTTTTTTTATTGCGAACAATCGTCGGACACACACAATTATTTTTTTAACCTAAGCTTTAACAACACACAACACTTTCAATAATTGAAGTGCAGTAACATTTTTTTTCACTATCTCATTGATAAATTTATGTTGTGCTTTGTATAAGTATGTGTTAAAGCTTATCACTTATTTTATATACATTAATTTATTTTACAATTTAACCTTTATTTCACTAAGTAAGTAGATGAGATATCACAATAAGTAATTTAAAGCAATAAAAAGTGTGTGTGTGTGTGTGAAGTAGAAGGTTTATGTATATATAGAGAGTGTGAGGAGGAGAAAAAAGCGCTGCACAATAACACAGAGAGTAATGAATTTCACGCGTAAATAATCTCAAGCGTCTATCGAATGCAAGATATATTTGAGTACTGAGCGCAACTAAATAAGGTAGAAAAAAAAAAATAAAAGGCACTATGTGTGCCTTTTGCTTAGTTCAGAGCTGTGAGAGAAATCTTAGAAATTGGCAGTGGGGATGTGAGCCTAAAAGTGTGGAGATTCAATGTAAAATAATGCAATAAATGAGTATATGTGAGAGCAACGTTGCTTTGTTTAGTGAAAAATTCGAGAGAAACAAAAAAATAGCGACTCAATGTTTTTAACATGATGCAATTGACTTCTCTCACTCGCTCAGAGAGTAGAAGAAGCAGTTATGTCTTCTTAATATGTAGAAGAAGAAATATTACAATGATGCACTTTTATTTTACATATTTCTCTCAAATCGTCACTACTCTCTTTCTCTCTTAGCCGCCGCTGCTGCTCTTTTGATTGTATTGTAAGAAATTTATTTTTCACTTTCTTTCATTCACTTATTTCGCATTTTACACACATCATTACGTCAATGAATAATAGCTCGCTTCTGAAATGAAAATGAGACAGTGACGATGACCTACCTTAACAATTTTTTTTCTCTCATTCATCAAAATGTTTGTTTGCATGATTTGTTAAAATAAATTCTTTTTCTTAATTCAAAATAATAACCTACATTCTTAATCCATCACCATAATAATAATAATTTTTATTCATCAATTTTTCATACACCATTTATAATTCATAAATATGATTGAAATATAATAGAATTTTGTTTATTCAACCAAACATTGAATTATGAATTGCTTCAACATTCTCTTGCTTCCGTTGTTTCCTCTTCTTTTGCTCCTCATATTCAGTGTCATCAGTTTTCATCTCAGTTCGGCATAGAGGGCATGTATTTGTGCGCTCAAGCCAAGGTAAAATGCATTCAGCATGAAAATCATGGTTACATGTCGGTAATGTCAAAAATTTTTCGTTACCAGTGAGATTTTCGTTTGGCGCTAAGCATATTGAACATTTCTCATCATGAACTGTTACCGAGCGTGACTTTAGGTTTTTTATAAGCTCTTTCGATGCTGGCGGTGGCAAGCGTTCAGTATTAAATTGTGTGTCAAACAGTTCATCATAACCGCTCTGACGTAAATAGCGAACCATCAGCATTAATTGATGAGCTTCAACTTGACTTTCATCAATCGGCTCAAAATTCATTTCTGTAAAGTAATCTGTCATTTTTTTTTGTTGCTGCTACTGCTGTTGCTGTAAAATCTAGATAGAGTGAGAAAACGGGAATGTAAATTAATTAATCAATTTACTATGAAGTCAAGACTTGCTATGATTTAATTACATTTATTCTCGTGTCGAAGTTCTTTAAAGTGGCGGCAGCATCAGAAGCGCAAAATGAAAAATGTTAGCAATTTTTGTATTGCAATTTGCAATATAGAAAAAGTAGGCGAAAACAATTGAATGAAAATTTTATCATTTAATAGAATTTAATTTAATTTAATTAATTTCAAACTATTTTTAATTCCACATTGAATAAATAAAACTTAATATTCCAAAAATAACTCTGGGACTATGTATGAAATAACTAAATGAGAGATTGGATTTTAATTAAAATAAATTTTGAGCTGAAAAAATACATGAAATTTTCATGAGGTAAAATGAGCGATTAAAAGAGGATGATTACTGAAACGAGGAAAATTTCTTCTCTCTCTTTTCTATTTTATTTTACAATTCCAAACATGAGATTGTGGAAAATTATGCAAATTACAGTTTGAGAAGAAAAATGAAGAAATTCCATCTCTATCATCGTTTCTTTGTCATCATCATTAACATGATTCTATCCGGACATCATCAGCTATTTAAAAATTTATATAAAGTATTTTCAGCACCGCAATTTTCACTCTCTTTATCTATCATTCAGTAAAGAAAATGTCTGGAAAATGATTTTCTCAAAATTTCTAATTTTAAAATCTTTATCATTTGTTTCTGCTATGAGAAAAACAGTTACAAGGCATTTTTAATAGGAGTGAAATTCATTCATTTATTCTCACTGTAAAGTCTTATTGAATTAATGAAGAAGAAAAGAGGAAAATACAAAATTAATTGCATTCTATACACACAACAGCAGCCCTGATAAATGGCTACAGTCGTGGCATTTTGTAAATTAGCAATCAATTGAAAAAGCATAGAGCCCTAAATAAATTGAATCTAACGCTTATTGAATGCTGTTGCTTAAGTAAATCACGTGAAGTTTTTTTTATTGATGTAAATTTTTCATTTTTGTAAATTACTATTTATGAGCTAGATTGAGTTGTTTTATATAGCATTTAATAATAAAAAAATTTAAATGTTCTTCTGCACTAAAAAAGAATTGAATAAAACTGTATTGTGACTTTATTCTCTCTTGATCATAAACGTCTCTTTTTCACAACATTACTTTTATCATGACAATAAAGTGGCAAATATAATTGTTTTCTGAATATATAATTTTTAAAGCAAACTAACTATGAATTTCTTTTATTAACATTGATTTGCTCTTTTTTATTAATTTAATTAGGAATTTTAAAATTCCAAACAACCTAAAAAATAAATCTTCAATGATTCTAATTCATCTCTCTTTCGTACATATCCACTAAAATTATCTTCTTTTTTTCATTCTATAATGCACGCGATTTGAAATGTTTTTTATTTGCATTTATTTTATAAATATTCCTCAAGATCAGGTAAAAATAACGAGAGAGAAATAAAAAGAAGAAAACAAGTGGGTAGGGTAGCTAAGTAAGTAAGTAAGCAGCATTATACAAAAATTGCTCATTAAAGAAAATTAAAATGTTTTTTTATTAACCGCAGTCAGTAATAAAGAAATTAGAAATGAATAAAAGTAACTTGAAAGGATAATTATGAAACAAATTAGTCGGTAATTGATATTTGCGCAAAGCCAATAAGAGACTTTTCATCTGGCGTTTCGCCGCCACTGTTGCATAATTGAAACGTCACAGTTTTAATTGTATTTCGTTGATCGATGAGTTTTTGAAGATTTGTTGCCATCACAACTACGTCATTATTGTCAACAAGACCTGCACCGACTAGCTCGGATGCAATGCCATCGGCTGTGTCTTTTCCTACTGCATATTCAAAACGAATATCGTTCAATTCACGGTTAGAGTTACGCATTCTTAGCACCAAATTCACAACACGAAATTCGTCCTCGACTACAGTCAATTTATTTGCAACATCAAGTGCAGCTGTTGGATCAGTTGTAGTCGTAGTTGACGGTTCAGACTCTTCCTCATCTGATGAGTCAGCATGCTCAATTTGATTTAGCGGCTTTGGCTTTCCTTCTTCCTCTGAGTCAGACGAGTTCTTGCCATTATTATCTTCGTCCTCGCTCGACCACACCCAATCACCACTTGTAGTGCGATGTAGTCTACCAGAAGTACCTGGTTGACGTTTAGCAGCCTTATTCACTCTCGTTTTCATCGATGGGCCAGTTGGCAATAAAGTTTGAGTTAAATATTTTTTATCTTTCGCTTTTTTAAAGAATGGATGCTTTAAAAGTTCACTGGCGGTCGGTCGTTTAGCTGGATCTTTTTGTAGGCACTCCGTTATCATTTTTCTAAATGTCTTTCCATATGCTTTATATTGATCTTTGTCGTCAGCTCCTGTTTATGAATTATGATATATATTAGAAAAATTTCATAATTCGTCTATAATAATCTACTATTACCAGTATCCAAATTTGGTGGATCATTTTGGAGCGTTAAAAGAAGCACTTTCATTGGTGGATATTTATGATAAGGCGCAGTTCCTGAAGCCATTTCAATTGCTGTTATGCCAAAACTCCATATATCTTCATTGTGCGATAATAAAATGTAACGATAAAAAGATAAGAAGAAGAGACGTGAATCAAACAATAATGAAGATGATGATAAAGCAATTTTCTTTTTGTTTTGCACGAATTTGATTCTTACCGGCCTTGAAATCATAACCGTGATCTTGCTCCATCACTTCAGGTGCCTGTCAATAGATATGAATTTTATTCATTAGCATATCTATTATTACTTTAATACACACGCACGCAAATGGTATTTATTCTTTTCATAGTCATGTGTTAAACAAGTAAATAATGGTGTGAAACGAAGAATCAACACTCATACAATGTTCATATGAGTGAGAGAAGAAAAAGAAGAAAAGTTTCAACTATGAAAAGAATTTTAAGTAAAAAACTTAATGTCTTTTCTTATTATTTTAATCTACTAATAAGAAGAAAGAATGCTCACCATCCAGCATGGAGTGCCAACGAAAGTACTGAATTTTTTTATTTATTGTAGCGAATTTGTTTATTTTTTGCGATGATTTTAATTGATTTATTTGTTCATGTAAAGAAAACGCAAATTTAATTGATTGGAAAATAGAATTGTTATTAAATAACCTACTGTCGCACTTTTTGTCGTGACATGTCACGTCCAGTAGCAAGCCAAGCAGAAACACCAAAATCTGCAATCTGAACTGTTCCATCGTCCCCGAGCAAAATGTTGCCTGCCTTAATATCACGATGAATTTGTCCATTACTATGAAAATATTCAAGGCCTTTGAGGACTTCTTTTAACACTGTGGCAATTGTTGCCTCGTCAAACACTCCGTGACGACAGTCGGTCTTTCGCATGCGATGTTTAATTATATCAAGAAGACTTCCGCCTTCTAATAAGCGTAGGATAAGCCAGAGCTCCTCGCCAACTACGAAGCTCGTATGATATGTGACTACATTCTCGTGATTACAACTGCTCATTGCTTGAATTTCTTTTAATAGCTCGTCCATAGATGTATTCCACTTCTCTAAATTTATTCGCTTAATGGCACATTTCTCATTTCGTGGCTTACAAAATGCACTATGCACACATGCAGTAGCGCCGACGCCAATTATTTCGTTCAATTCATAGTCATTGGGTGTACTGGGCCAAGCCGCTAGAGCAGCCTGTGATTGCTGTTGATGTTGATTGCTCTCGTTTAAATTAGTAGAGGAATTGTTTGATGAAATTTGACTACTCGATGGTACGCGTGCTGGCGGTGATGTTGACATTTTTTTGTTTGTTGTTGTCTTATAATAATTTACTTTTAATATTTTTTCTTATCTCAATAGTATGTGGCGTATGTATGTTTGTATGTATAATATAGAGTTTTTTCACACTGAATGACGATTACGACGAACGTTCTTTTCTATTCACTCAAAACTTCAGATCTGATCGGAAAGAAAATTGAATTGGTGGCAATATGTGAGAAGCAATATATATGTATGAAAAAGTTTCGAGGGCTTTTTGAGGCGATTGGGGAGAAACAGAGACATGAGAGAAAGAGAGAGAAGAAGTATTACTTGAATGTGGCAAAAAACGTGAAATAGATGAAATTTATAATATATGATTTATTGTATGATTCTGATCTTGATTAAAATTCTATTTTATTATACGATGATGAATCAAATTTAAGGTATCAATAAAAAAATTTTTAAAAATTGTAATAAAAGTTTTTATGAACGCAATAGAGATGAATGTTTATAGTTTAAGTATTATCAAATTTAAACTGCCACTTTTTCACTTTGCACTATGAAGCTTCTATTTTCTAAAATTAATTAATTTATGTCGAAATGGATTTTTCAATATTTTTTTTCACTCCCCGATTTTTTTTCTGTCAATTCATCCTAGGGAATAGATTTTTCTAGATTCGACAACTCGTATATTGTACTCTATGGGCTTTGGACTCACCTTATGAGAATAATTACGATTTAAGAAATGATTAAAACTGTGTAAAACCTTTAAAACACGCAAAAGAAATTTTTCGTAAAATCTCTATTTTTTAAATAGCACTTTTATTCTTCAATGATGTGAAAGTTTTTTAATTTTTCTTAATTTCCATGCATTTGTTCACTTGAAAATTTTTTTCCACAACTAATTTAATATTTTTATGTGATCAACAAATGCTTGATTAATCAATATTTTTGTTTTATACAAAATAATTTCATTTTAAGGTGAAATCAATAACTCTGACATGTATAATGAATTTACCCCCAAGAATTCTCATTTGAAATCTTGATGACCGTTAAAAGATGATGCAATAATTTCATGCATTTGATTCTTTTTTTCATCATTTATAGTTGAAAAACGATTTTTTTGAAATTATTTTAAGGTTGCTTTACTTTTTTTTAGGTTGATTCACATTGAAAGAATTCGTTAAATAATTATAATGATGAGTCAATGGGAAAACATTGCTAGCTCGTTATTTTCCTGAATTATTGAAATGCATTTTGCCTTTGATTTATTTAAATCTTTTACTTTCACTGCAAATTATTCAGTGGACAAAAGAAGGTTGAATCTGCATATGAGTTACATAATTTAAACATGATTTTAATAAAATTGAAAGTTATCCATCAAGTCTTCTAACTACATAAGCTCTTATCCATCTTTATACAAGTCCATCGTTAAGAAATGAAGTATGAAGAAATTGAAAATGATAGTGCCTATGGTTACCGAGATAGAGAGATGATTATGAAATGGGTCATCAAACCACATTAATGAAAGTTGAATGAAACAGGCTGAAGCATGCTGTTTTAATTTATGAAGAAGAAATAAAAATATTGATTAAAAACCTTCTTTAAGAACAGTAATCTTCTTTTCATCTAATCTAAATATTCACTTAAAGTGTAGTAATGAATTACCAAGGGAGAGAAAAACATCTAGTTGAAGAAAAAGTATGTGCATTCAGCAGTTAAATAAGCAAGCATCCTCCCACAGGCAATGAAATAGTGCAGTGGATGTAGGTAAAAGTTGCAAATTAATGTTAATTTATTAAACAACTTTAAGATAATTTCCATTTTTATGCTCAACACAGTATGTCTTAATGAATATGCACAATTAATTTTTCATTAAAATTAATTTCCTTCAACTTTGAAGACAGAAAGTATTGCAATAATTACTGAGAAGGTTTTTTCTCTATTGTTGCTGCTTTTATTGACACTTTATTAAATTTTCCAGCGTCAAAAATCATTGCATAATTTTTATGTGTGCACAAATGTGTGTTTATATACAAGTCTAGCCCATATTACATGCATAAGTTCATTTTCTCTCTCTCCTCATTCTCTATAGCAGCCAATTATTGATAAATTGATAATCCATAAAATATGCAATAAACTCTGACCTTTACACCGAATGTGTGTTTGGTCGTTAAAAGTAATTTATAGATTGCCATTTAATTGTGTTACCCTGATTCATTTAATAGACTTTATAATGCTACAAAAGCCTCTGATATGTGACAACACTTAATTTTGTTCCACCCCTCATACTCCACCACTAACATCATCCTCACACACCCTGTCACATTTCACGGACACACTGTATATATATATACGAAGGCATATAGAATGGCAATACATGGATGTGGATGCTTGGGCGATGGAAAAATAATTGGGAGGCATATGGGAGTAAAACCGATACTGAAATGAGGACGAACGGGAGAATGGGAGTCAAATTTAATAGGTCAAAATTGCTATATGTATGTATAAAAGTGTAAAGTATGGAATCATTGCCTGTATATTGAGCTTTGTGTGATGTAATCACTTACATTAAACATGTGATTTATTCGATTGTAGGTATTAAAACATGATTTCAAAAAGATTTTTGTAAACAATCAAAATGTTGTCTTCTTTGTATCATATTGAAGGTTGATAAACTTGTCGTCAGTCATCCAGTTATTCAGCCTTAAAATTCTATCCTCATTTTGCGAGGAAAAGAAAAAGTTATTTAAGGTCGTAAATAGGAAAGCACTTGCAGTTACACAAACACACACAGTAAGTGAGTGAGATGCACGATAATGTTCGGCAAAATGAACTTTTTTTTTGAATGTAACTGTAAATTGCATTATGCGCATGTAAAATCCGAGATTTACACTGTCGTCGTGTAATTCGTAATTCTCATGTCGATGTGTTGTGTCGTCGGCTATGTCTAGCAGACAGAATTATTTTTTTGTTATTCGCTTCTCATTTTTTCACAGTCAATAGAAGGCATTCTGAATGTCAAGGTCGATTGCATTTCCCTTCTCACTCACATGGAAAAAAATTCGAAAATTCTCAATTTTATTTTCTCGTTTAGTCTCACTCTCATGGGAAAATTATCAAACTCAATGTGAGAATGAAACTGACTTTTTTCTAGCTACTCGCTCATTTCATCTTTAGGACTTGTTTTAGATACACATGCTACTCTCTTTTGCTCTAATAAGGATTTATTATCAAAATAAATATCAAGGAAAAATTGACATGAAACAAACATGAAATTTTCATGTAACAAACATGAAATTTTCATGTAACGATAAAATTTGATTACTGCAATAAAATTGAAATTTAATGTTCATAAGAGGATAATTTTACAATTAGCACTTTTTTGTGATCTGATCCGATCACAATATATAGCATTTAATGAATGTTCAAAAATTATTGATTTTTATTTAAAGAGAATGAAACAATTACACAATAATAAATACCATGATTGACCACAAACGAAATTATTTATATATTTCAATCCTTTGAATTATTTTTAAAATGCTTCATAACAATAAAAATAGTTTCAAAAAGAGCTATTATCACTTTGTCAAATGATGTAAGAAACATATTGAAATTGTTGAAAGTGCCAAAGATTTGTCCTAATGGAAAATTTACAAAATTAATTCATTTGTATAATACAAAAATATGCTTAAAGAAGGAAGAAATATGTGCATACCAAATAATTTTTAAAAACTAGTTCTATAATTTAAAAGAAAACCGTCAAAATAAATTTAAATCCCACAAAAATCTTAATTTGCAGCTAACTTCAATTTGTATTTTTAATTTTATTGTTTATGTTTTGAATCTGAAATTTTCATCTTGAAATGTTCAAATTTAGCAATATTTTGGAATAATTATTTACTCGAATTATATCTAATGTTTCAGAAAAAAAAATTTATTGTTTTTAAATTATTTAACAAACTATTAAAATGCGTCAAAGATAACACATTTTACTTAAAATTTCTAACAAAACTTCTTCTATTTGATTTTCTACACATGCCCCAGAGCACTGTCAATCATTCATTTTTTGTATTTTTACAAGCAGCATACAATCACCTCTACGGGCTTTTTGATTAAACAAAAATATTCTCTTCTTTTTCACTCTCTCTATAAAACTGACTGTAAGCACTTTACAACATAGAACAGAAAACATTTTTTTTTGTTTCTCTGTGCAAAACTCCTCAAGTTAGTGGTTAAACTGAGAATTGCTCTCGACAGAGCAACACAAAACACAATAGCAGACAGAAACCGTAGGAGGGTAAAATTTGAGAGATTTCTACAAAGGAATTTTCTATCATTGGCAAAAATTACTTCAATTCATTGAGTCTTCACCCTAAGCATTCCAACAAATTTGCGGTTTTGAAAATATTTCCGAAACTAGAAAATTGTTTTATAGAAGTGTATTTTGTTGCAGTCAAACACCAACCGCTACTTTTTCCAGAGTGTTGTTGATATAAAGGAAACTTTATGATTGTGAGAAATTTGTAGTGATCATCATTATTGTTATTGTAAAGTTGTTGTGTTTCTTTCTAGTACAGCCGTAAGGAGCTTTAATGTTTTAAATTGTTTTCTGGTTTTCTTACAAATTTCTGAATGTGGAAAGAGAAGGAAATGTCAAGAGAAATTTTATTACAGAAAACAACATTTAGACATTTAAAGTTTTGCCTGTGACATTGTATGCAAGAAATTGAAAATATTGAGAAAACTTTTTGTAGGTATTTTCTATAATTATTGATTTGATTTGAAAATGTCAACACATAAATAAATAATTTTTGTAATTTTCAAAATGACAAGACTTCATAAAATTGGTAAAAAGAAATTTATTAAGAAATCTCAGAGCCCGAAATCGTCGCATAACTTACTCAATGAGAAATTTTGTTTGAGTAAATTTTGTTACTTGAGTAAATTTATTCTTGAAATTTTGCTTAAGTAAATTTACTCATGAGTTTACTTACTCATCTGACGATTTCGGGCTCTGAGAAATCTTTTAAACACGAAAATTTTTATAAATTGAACAAAATTTCAATTTACATTCTGCTATAAGAAAAATTTTTCGTAAACTTCAAGCATTTTTTCAATTTAAGCAAAAAATTTGATGAAAATTAAGAGAGAAACACGCAAAAAATTCTATGACATTCAATAATCTGCCACATCAGCTAAACTCGTCGAAATTCAAAGTTTATCTTGCACTTCAAAAAATTTTTTGGCCTTGAATGATATGATCATTCCACAGAAGCACAAATGAAAAGAAATAGATTAAAAGATTGAATTTGGCCAAAAATTAATGTTGTGTGGAATTATTGAAATTTTTCTTGAGCTTTTGTGGAAGATTTTTATGAACTTGATCAGAAAAATTCAGGGGGATATACACGGTGGCGAAAGTGGCGAATTTTTAGCTACCGCGTCTTTTCTTCTGGAAAAATTAACAGAATGTGGCATTTAATTTTTTTCGAAAATTAAATTTTTGAACTTCAAACAAATCTGTTTTCGAATATGGAAAAACTGTTAAGTTTCAAATTCAAATTTTTGAAAAAACCGTTAAATATGAAATTTAAAATATTTGAGCATGATAAGCAGTTGAACGTCTCGATGGCCGAGAGGTCAGAGCGTTCGATCTGAAAAAGGGATGTTGGTGATCCGCATTCAATCCCGGATGACGGCACTTTTTCAGAACTTCAAAAATTTAGATACTTTGACTGCTCAAGCGAGGGTCCGCTATATGACTCTGATTATTTGTATGGTTTGATATGAAAAAATTATTGTAAGGTTTTAATTGTAAGGTTCTATGTAAAAACTATTGTAAAGCGAGTGTGGCCCGCTATAAGGCTTCTCAGCCAGTTTGGGGCGAAATAAAGTAAAAAAAATATCAAAAACTAATGAATTGCAATAAAATAGACATGTTTGCAATCTAAATAGTTTTTACAGTTGTTATTTTATGATAAATTCAATAAAAACTATCTTGAGTTTTAATTTGAATAAAGTTTTAAAAATTCTTCATAAATTAGCTTTCTATAGAATCAAAACATTTCTAATTTAATGTGTCACAAAGTATGTATGATAATATCTACTTACCTCCTGCCTCTAAAATAACACTTCAGAATCACTTCAGAAAAGGAGAATAATCTCAAATTACAATGAAATCATACTTAATTTCAACAATTCATCAACTCAAAATGCAAATATCCCCAAGTCAAATTCCATTTATAAGAGCCTTTCATTTAATATGACAACAACAATACAACATTAACACATATGGAGATAAGTGCATTCAAAATCAATTAAAATAATCGTCATTATTAAGAGCAATTTTACAAAAGATTGTAATCTTTGGAAGCGTAAAATAATTATAAATTGCAACCTAATAATTACAACAAAGCATGAATAATTTCAATAGACAGTTTTGGGAAATGTGAAATCTTCTTAGTAGTGAGAGAAAATTGATTGTTAATGAATATTCACACATACTTCAAGCAGAAAATGAATGATATTAGTGATAAATCTAAAATTACCTCGAAGGCATTAAAATCTTTGATAATGCCGAAAATGCATTAATAATAGCAAGCAGGTAGCAAATGA
Organism: Polypedilum pembai; assembly: GCA_014622435.1. Lineage (NCBI taxonomy): Eukaryota > Metazoa > Arthropoda > Insecta > Diptera > Chironomidae > Polypedilum > Polypedilum pembai. The sequence continues at coordinate 56,187 of JACWBX010002115.1, read as the reverse complement.
TATAGATAAAGGGGAGATGAAATTATAAACATATTGCTATTGAGTGAGCGAACACAAAATTATTTTATGTAGCTCATTATTATAAATATAAATGCATGGGATAAAATTTAAATTCTGGATGATGCCGGGGATGAGAAGTATGAAGGTGAAAATAATTGTAGCGGCAAGGGAGTGGTAAAATGAAAATTGAAAATGAATTAGAGATGAGAATTAATTTGTGTGTTGTATTTTACACATTTGCAGAATGCTCAATATAATTGAAAATTTTTTATAATGCGCCTGCCAACACAAACTTGTACTTTTTTTTCTTCTCTCACTGCACAACCAATTACATGCCATTTATTTTATTACACATTCAACAGAACTTTGTGCACGATCAACTAACACTGCACTATGACATTACACTATGACATAAAATCAACCAACCAACCTCTTTTGCGCGCAAAAAAAAAATAACATAACAGTACATAAATTATGCTCTCGTCAAGTAAGAGAAAAAAAAGTGCAATAAAAAAGAACTCTCAATTACTACACTATTTCCCAACATACATATAAAAAAAGCGCACCACTCAACACGTGATTTTGCAATATCACGTGCACAAAAAATGGGTGGAGCGTTGATGATGCAAAGCTCCAATAGAAGCAACATTATGAAAAACACTATTTTGTAGTTGAGCATGGAAAAAAGGAAGAATGAAAATGTTCAGAGGAAAAAATCAGTAAAAAGTGCAGAAAAAGAAGAAGAGAAGGAAGAAAATGTATTTCATTGCACCATGAGAGCTTAACATTCGTTTTTTTCTCTGCTTTTTTACTTTGTGTATGTGAAAAACTATTCTCATAAGACATCATTGTATAAAATGTGCAATGCAGAAGTAGCAGCAGTATGAGCATGGCAAAAATGTAATAAAGGAAGCAGCAAAGAAAATTATTTTACTCCAACAACGGTTGCATACATAGAGCGAAGAGAGAGAAAAAAAACCTAAACGAAATTAAGCTTTCGGGAGTTGCTGTGAATCGCTTCGTGCTGTGCATGTAGTAAAAGAAGCTTTTTTTGCTCTCTCCCACACCCAACAATGATTTAATGTAGTACCTCTAAAAAAACTACTACGCTGACGAGAATGACGACGAAAACGATGAGGAAAATGGAAAGCACATACATATATTTATGTACTGAAATGGATTGTATGATGTGATCTCACCCACCAATAGTTAGATGCAATTTTACGAGTACTTAGTCTCTCTCTATATGTAGTTATGTGACTATGACATGAACATTTTAACAATTTTTTTCCTTCTTTTTCTCAATCTCGAATAAAAAAAAAGATTGCAAAAGTTTTACAAAGATGCAGCAGAGAAATTGGCAGATTTTTCTTTCTACTTTCGCTACATGCTTGGCATCACAAAAATATTAGAGTGAATAAAAAATAAAGTTGTTTCAAAGAAGGAAGAAAAAAAATGACATTCAATTCTCTACTTTGAAAAAGCAAAAAAAAAAAGGAAAGCAGTGTAGAAGAGTGAGCTCATTCAAATTTTATCTGTGATGGCTTTTAACAGCAATAGCAATAGAAAACTGTGCTGTAGCTCTATAGCATATTTTTATGGCATTGGCATTCATAAACATTTGAGAGACAACACATTCATTGATACCCTTCATGACTGTAAAGTGAATTGGAAATATTGCTCACTCTCTATCTCTCTCTCTGTGAATGCAAAGTTTATATTTTCTCTTAACTCTACTCTATAGTAAATGCTTATAAATCGACACATCTATTGAGAATCGTGCAATAAACTAATAATATCAGTAACATTTGTTATGAATTATGTTGGACTAAAAGTCATATTATACTTTTTATTTGTCACAAAAAATTCATAACTGAGAAATTCCTTTTTCAATGCAACTTGTTTTGTATACAGCAAATGAAAATTTATCAGCATCAAAAACATAAAAACGTGTCGATTTGCAATTGGAAAAGGTCACTTTTTGTAAGAACATTTCTCTCTTTTCAATGTGCAAATAAAATGCGATACGAAATTCGATTGAACTGAACACAACAGAGAGGGAAATTTAATTCAAACTTAATATGCTTTAAGAGCCTTTTCACACTGTTAAAGCACGTTAAACATTAAATTGAGATATTTGTTTGCTGAATGTGAGCTGAAAACTGAACTCAAACGGATTTTGCACGTTTTGCTATGATGATTTTTATCTCAGGATTTTAATTAGACAATTTTTCTCTTTTTCTCTCTTTTAAATTTCATTTCAACCTAGAAACAATTGTCATTTATTAAATGTGCTCAATTTAATTTTTATTCTAACCTTCATAATTTCATATGAGAGTGAAAAAAAGTCAAAATTTATTACATTTTTCTTTATCACACACTCTTTTATATATGTATGTTATAGCATAATAGTAAATGAAATGTGAATGTAAAATAGAAAAACTTATTAAGCCACTAAAGTAGAACAATTACGTTACCGTGTGTGAATTTATGAAAAAAGTTTTGGTTAGAACGATATGAATTTTTTTCTAAAGCTTAAAATAGAAATAACGAGAAGAACATAGAGAGAGAAAAAAGGGTCAAATATCAAGTTCACATTATGAATTGAGATAGAAGAACAGCAGCAGAAAAAGCCAACTACAAGCTAGAAAAATCAATTTTTATGCAATAAATCTTAATTTCAGCTTTAATTTTTTATTCTTTTAATTCACTTTGGGTGCATGAAAAATTCAATTTGTGCTCGTACAGAAAAATAGATTCATCCGGCACTTGGCGAATATAAAGCATACATATAAGAGAGAGACATATGAAATCCAGCATACAAATAATCATAAATTAAAGATCATTTTGGCTTCTCGTAGCGGCAGAAATATTGCACTAAAGAACGAAATATATATGTGAACATATATTCGTTAAAGTACCGAATAGAGAGAAAAGAATCAATGTATTTTTTTATGATAATTTAATGGTGCATATTTATCAAACAGAAGTACTGCTACTATTGAATTTTTATTTAGTTCTTTTCACATTTTCTTTAGTAATTCTCAAGATGAAGACACTCAGATTCACGACTAATACAGCTAGAAACTTCTAATTTTCATAAAGATAAATCTATAATATAAAAGCATATAAATGTTTGTATTAAAGAATTTTGAACTTTAAAGGCTTCTGAAATATGATAATATTTCTGAAGAAACTTGAAACTGAGAAAATTCAACAAAAATTTTTGAATTTAAATAAAGCGTAAAAGTGCAGGCGTAGACACACTTTACTCTTTGTTGCTCTTTTTTATGCTTTGGCACTAATTTATCCAGAATAAATTCCCAAAGCTTTGAGACTTTGCAAAGTCCTGATGAGCAAAAAAGCAATTTGTTGATCTTTATTGCTCTTTTTGGATCTTTATTTGATCCTTCTTTCACTTTCTTTGTGTGTCCACGCCTGGTAAAAAATATAAATAAAAGATTTAAATGTTGATATTTCATATGAATTTTCAATAATTTATTACAAATTTATTGAGAATGATATAAAATTACTAAAGTTAAATAGAGTTAAAGAAATAAGCAGATATAACTAAAATAAAATCAACTTTCTGTTTAATTTTATATTTTAATGAAAATTGAATTTTTTGAAGAATCATAAAAATTTTTGAATTGTCAAATTATTTCTGAATTTCTTAGAATTAGTTGCAAATTGCAAATTAATTAAGTTGTCTTCACTTAAATGTTTCTTTCATATTCTTGCAAAAACTGCGTTGAATTCTCTTTTACTTTTTAAAGACCTTTTTTTTATTCATGAAGATACAGGCACGTGAAATTTCCTTAAAGATTTTCTTCTTCTATATATGTGTACATAACAAGAAAGTACAAATGTATTTTATGTTGTAAAATTATCTCACATTTCTATGCCATTTATATATGTTTATATCATTTAAGAGTCGAGACAAAATTTAAATTTTTCTCTATTTGCTCTTCTTTTCCTTGAAAGAAATCAAAGTATGAGACAGCAGAAACAGCCGTGATTTTAAAAAGTCTTTAAAGGAAGCAAGAAAAAAAAGATTTTTCAACCTTTTTCATTGTGTTTAAAATAATCATTCTTTAACATTGATGATAAGGGTTGAGAATGAATACATGAGAATGAGTAAAAACATTGTTTGTCTGCTTTATGATGTCTGACATGGCAATATTCATAAATCTTAAATAATATAATAACTACATCATACAGTGTTCGCTTTTTCTCAATGTATTTTAAGTGGTTTTTCATCATATCGGTGAAATATTTGTCAACATTAGTTGAAAAATATTGGTGTTGATGCGATTTTAATAATAAATAAGCTGCTTTAAGTAATAACGAGTGTGTTCACGTTAGAACATAATGAAATACATTACACCACTTAATAATAACTTAAGAAGACATCATCTCCGTCATAAATAAAAACTTTTCTCTTTCACATGCTGTTGAAAGTTCCTTTACTCTAACTCAAGAAAATTCTCATGCAGGAAAATGTAAAAAGGAAATTCTCTGCATGAAATGATGAAGTTTATTAATTTTTCTTCTTTTGAGCATGAACTAATTATTTGAATAATTTATTAGTAATATTGTTTTAGAATGAAGTTGAATGAGTAAGAAAATTAAGACTGTGAATAAATTAACATGAATTTCATGAATTTTACATTCAATTTCTCCTTCAACTGATATTTTTTGTCAATGAACTCTTTTTATAAAATAAAGAATCTTGTGAATAATTTGACAGACAACTTCATTTCCGCATCTGCAATTTTCATGTTAAAACAAGATGTTAAAAAGTGCATAATTCTTTCAAGTCCAGCAATTTCATCATCATACCTCTTTAAGCCATCTCAAGTTCGTCTTTGAGTTGTTTAAAGCAATTGCAGCGGAAGAAATGGAAAGAAAATTTTAATTAAATTCATTTCACTTGAGAAAGAGTAACCTAAGAGATAATTGAAGCATTTCATTAATTACTCGTCAAAATTAAATAAATAAATAAGAGATAGAAAACTTACGCAATGCTTATCCGCTAAACGTAAAATGTCAGAGAGACGATGAATTATTGTGCGAGTTATTGCAGTGGTAGTGTTACAGTAAAACTTTATCATTTTAATAAACATGAACATGCATTGAATAAGGTAAACTTTTCAATGAAAATAAAAGATTGAAACAATATAGTGTGAGCACGCTATGTTTGTGAAAAGAGAGCAGAAAAAAAATTGTTTTCAAAAAGAGTCATAAATTTTTAACATGTAAATAAAAGCGCGAGATTCAACGCTAAAATAGCAAATAAAAGTTGCAATAGTTTTTTACACCACACACAAAAAACAGTAGCAGCTTCAGAGATTTCATGCTAGTATGTTGTTTTAATTCTCGACTGAAAAAACATTTTGAAAGCATGAAACACGAAATTGTAAAGGAAAAGCCAGTATCATCTGTGGCAGAGATGCGAAAGAACGTAGACGCTGAAGTATATCGGCATTTTCACCTTATGCAAACACTGTGCACGTTAGTATTTATACAAATACCCGCTTATAAGCCATCTAGGGAGGGAATTCACTGCAATGTAACACTTCCTTCTTCACTCACAACTCTTTTTTCTCTCTCTAACAAAATTGAAAATGTGAATTGAATGTTTAATGAGTTGAGGGACTTATTCTTCATCAACATCGTCAAATGTGTCGCAAAAGCAAGCAGCAATTGTGACGTCCAGGCAGGTGTGAAATTTTTCACTCTCGGACAAAAATGGAGTAAAAACAGCACTGCCAGTGTGTTAAGCTTCATATAAGATCATACAATATTTTTCACGTTATCTGTAATCAACTAGCAACAAAAAAAGAATTTTTTGCATCCTCTGTTGTTGATTTTTTCCACCGAGGAAAAAAATTTTTGCTGTGTTGTTCTATAAACAAGTGCCTACACCAAAAAATTATTTTTTTTGTTATTGTGTTTTCTGCTATTGTTAATGAAATATGCAAACATTTATTTAAACGCATACAATTTTTTATGCATATGTAATTTTTCTTTTAAAACTAATCTTTATGAATGTTGATGATAATAATTGTGCAATAAATTTTATACACTGAAATATTAAGGAAAAGTTAAACTTTAAAAGCTAATTAATTTCATTTGAAAAATTTAACAGCTGCAGCTGAAGAAGCTTCTGACAAGAATATAAAGAAAAGGGTAATTTTTTAATTAATTTTTCCTTCTCTTTTAAAAATGATATTCTTGCAATTAAGTGTGATTATTTACAAGTTTTTCAAAGCAAAGCTAATTCAATTTATCATTTATTCCATGAACATCGAATAAAAATGGAAAAGCTCAAAATTAAGAAATTTTTTCATTGAATTTCAGTTGTATCTTTTAAATTTCATTTAGTGACTTTGATTTCTTGCTGATTTTAAATATTTTTATGCTCTTAAAGTTTGTATTTAAATTTGATTTCGTAAAATTTTTATTTTGATTCATTGTTTACATTCTTTGTGTTTGTTTACAAATTTCCAGAGAGGAATTAAAACTCCTCAGAAAAATTAACATTAATTTTAATTTTGAAATTCTTTTGCATCATTTTTATTTTGCATATTTCTGCACTTTTCTGTTTTCCTGCAGAGCAGTTTTTCCATGGCAAAATTCATTAAATATTTTGAAATTTCAATTACAAATTAATTTATTTTAGAAGCAAACGTATTGAATCTTTGCTATAGCTCTTTTTGGCTGAAGAGCAATAAATTCAAAAGTGGTAACAATTCTATACATATTGATTTAAGTAAAAATAAAAGTCGAGAAGCAGAGTTATTAATCTACTGGTCCGAAGCCAGTAGCCAAAATCTACTGTAAAAAGTAGCCAAAAGCAACAAAGTATATTCTACTTTTACAACTCTGTCGAGAAGTATCTTTACCTTGTTTAACTCACACCCTCAAACAAACGATGATTTAATTAGATATTTTTAACACGATAATCAATCAATAAAGTTCCTTCTCATCTCAGTTATCTCCTCGAGGTGTGTAAAAGAACCTTATTTATATAACAAAAAGGAAAACTTTCTCAACCTTTCTTTCAAATAGAATTTGAACTTTAATGATGACGAGGAAAATGCTGATGATGATTTGTTCGATTTTTATTATATAAAGCTGAAACTTCTTCTTCTTGTTCATTTCATACTTTTTACGTTGTTGGAAGAAAAGTTTTTAATTTCATTTAAAAAAAGATAATTTTTTGCTCTTCTTCTGCCTTTTACCATCATTTTGCTCTATCGCTCAGCTTCTATGTTTATTATAATAAAGCTTGAGAAAAAGGGAAAGAAAAATTCTCTAAATTAACTCTCATAGAAAATTGTGCGGATGATATGGAGATGATGAAAGAAGCTTAAGGGTGAAAAGTTATTTACAAAGATATTAACTTTAATTGAATGTCGGCTTGCTTGCTTGCTCTTTCTTCTCATTGCTTGCAAGTGTTTTCAAAAGTCAAAAGTTTCCTATAAAATCACATTATACATTCCACAATAGCATACTCACTCACTCAGTCACCTATGTACCACATGTATATACTCATTCCTTTTAAATAAAGATATTTGCACTATCTATAAATTTGTCGAGATTATTATGCTATTATTCAAATGATTTTATATTAAATATTTGTATATCTTGGTCAAATGCATACACATGAGTAGATTCTGGATTTTCCTACTTAATGAATGAATGGATTTTGTGTGTGAATATCTCTCACTTCACATCTTTCGCTCTCTCTCTCTCTATTTTGCATTGAATGAAGTGTTGAATGGATATGAAAATTTTCTGCACACATTGTTGTTTGCATGTTAGTACGGTTGATGGAAGTTTTTAGATGCTTTTAACAATTTTCAAGCATCAATATTTTACACCTTATCACTCATTTTTGGACAGTTAACATTTTATCTATTAAACAAGTGCAATTTTGCACTTTGCCTCTTTTAAATGAGAATAATAAAATATCGTCAAATTTTTCTTTACTAGCTTAAATTTTTCAACATCTTGGTATTTTCAATCGGACCGTTGGGGAGTTCCGAAAGTCTAGCAATATGCAACTACGACTTTTCAAAATCATTTGAATTTTGAAAACTCTGTTAAAAATTACATTAGTAAAAATTTAATTCTTCTTTTTTAATATTATTAATATTTTATGAAGAAATATAGATGTTGTTTTGTTCATGAATTAGTATTTCGCTTTAAAATATTGATAAAATAAATTTCTTCACAAAAATTATTTTCGAAAACGCGGTTTAAAAATTTCGAAAATGTTCGAAAAACTGAAAAGGGGTGTGCAAAAACAATAAATTTTTCAAATCTTAACTGACAGAATTCTCGATTGATAATACCAAGTTCAATATAAAAGATGTGAAATATTGTGCTATTTTCCACTCAACACATATTTTCATTTGAATCTTGTTTGATAATTTCTGTAGTGAAACCTTATGCTCGCCACTGTGCACAGTGTTGAGAAGAGTAAAAGTTATGTTCGTTCTAGTCCATGTTGTAAAAACTTTTCCGATTTAAAATTATGGAAAATTTCCCTAAAGAATTAATTCCAATGGCTTTGGATTTCTCTTCTTTCTCACACGATGTTTTTGTTAATTTTAATATCACAAGCATTTCACTATCTCTCGAATACAATCACCAACACACACACAAGTGTTTCTGTTTCAACACTGAATACTGCCCAGAAACCACAATGTGCTCACCTCTCATTTAAACCACGAGTAATTTCCCAAATGGAATTCGGATAACAAGCATTGAAATGCTACACTCTCTGCTTACATTTTAGTAAGCATTGTTCTTCTTTTTTCTCCTCTATGTGTTTACTCGACAACAATAACTGATGAGATAGTTAAGAGAATTTTTTATTTGTTTAAAAATTACTAAAATCGTCTGATCTTCTTTTTCATAGAAAAATTCAAAAATGTTAAAAACTTCATAAAACAAACTTTTATTTTTCCTAAAGAGTTAAACATTTTCCTAATAGTTTGTTCTCCTCTATCTTGTTGTAAAAGCAATTTAAATTTATTGCGAAATGTGTTCAATTTCCTCTTTTTTTCCAAAAATAGAAAAAAACTTTTTCTAAGGATTTAATTGTCAATTTTCTATCTCAAATAATAATAAAAATAATGAAGAAAGTTTCTTTTTATATTTTAATAAAATAATAATGACAACGACGATGATGATGATGATGATGTGAAGAAACATACATTCACAGTCTCGTCTCTTTTTGAGAGTTCCATTTTCATATCATTTGCTGCATAATGAAACAAAAGCGGAAATGAATTAAAATAATTCATAATTCTACTGCTGCTGTTGCTGCCTTAAGAGAAATATACACTAAAAATTCCTTTTCTTTTTGCAATCCATTTAATACTCAAATAATGTTTGAAAGAATGGAAAAAAGCTTAAAATATGAATGAGTGAGTGCTGTTCAGTTTTTTTGAGACGGGTGTAAATATTTTTTCATGATTATTATTCAAGAGATTTTTTTTCTATTCGTGGGAAAAGCAGCTTATCTTTGTTATTCAGATTTATGACTTTCCTCTCTCTCTCTCTCTCTCTCAATTTTCTATCTTTTTTCACTTTAGCTACGCTCATTTCCTGTTTGAAGTCTGCACTGCATTGGCATCTTTCTATTAGGTTGATTTATCATCAATATTTTAAGAGAAAAATTATAGATATTATGCGCAGCTACTTTTGAGTAATATGATAAAGTTCATTCATAATCAATAGCGAAAAATGAAAATTCTTGCACTTATTTTCTGTTTTACATGAATAATTTCTAAAATAAAAACTTTTCTCAATAGAATAACACAATATGCGGTAAAGAGGATGCAGATGGAAAGTTCTTTGAAGGAAGCAAAATTTGAAATTTAAATGCCTTCATTCTTGTATTGCTGCTCGGCACTCTACTTTACTCTGCAAAAAATAAAAACTTTCCTTCTTTCCTTCCTCTTCTTCATTTTTTGATAATGCAAAATAAGCTATTCGTTGCTACTCACAGAAATGACATTTAAATTTTTTTTTTCTCTCTCTCTCTCTGCTTCTTTGCTTTCTGCCTTCGCAGTCACACATTTTCAGTTTTCAATAAATTATCATTTTTCATGTTTACGTGTTCTTTCAAAAACATATTATATTTTCTTTCTTTCTTACTCGTTCCATTTTGATATTAAAGCATTTTTCTCTATCGGCGAGTGAGTATAAGCTGGCGAAGCAAAAAAAGTAGACAATACAAAACATGAGAAATTTTTCTTTCTTTTGCTTTATCATGGGAAATGGACAGTGGTGAAAAATTTATTAGATTTCGTTGAGAGCAAGCAATTTTTTTGAGCTTTGAAACAAAATTTTTGATATGTTTTGCTTTCTACTTATCAATTTTTGAGTCAAACAATAAAAGTGACCATTATTTTATTATATGGACTAAAGGTTAAGTCTCGATCTAACCTTTGAAATAAATTAGACATATTTTGGAAGTTTTTAATCTTAAGACTACTGTTCAGTATTACAGTGTAAATTTGATACAGCGATGAAAATTCAAAAGACTAATCACTTTTACATGATTGATGCTTAAAATGACAAAACATAGACTCAAATTATAGAAATTAAAAGTTCATTTGACCAACAAAGATGATGAATATGAACTATGATAAAAGTAAAATTCAGACATTAAATCTTTTTGATCAGATCAAAATTTAAGCATTTAAAAATAAACAAGCATTGAATTTACTTCTTTTTATTTCTATACAATACAAAAACCACAAGAAAATCTGAAAAGAAGATTGAAGTGAATTGCAGTCTAAAGTGTCGCTGATGAGAAATGTCAGTCTTGTGCATTTACTTATGCACAAGTATTTTCCATCACAAAATCCTCCTATTCAATTCCAATTCAAAACGACATTGCGAGATGAGAATTTTCTCGGTATTTTGTGTTGTGTTGTCTAAAAAGCAATGACATATACACTTCAAAGTTCTTCTCCTCGCTTTTGCAATTGAATTCGCATTTTCAGGAGGTTGAAAAATCACATTAAGGTTCTTATAGTTGTCATTCATAACAAGATATTTGCACGCCACTTAATCTGTTTTCTCGCGAATTGAATTTTTTACCGTCATTCTTTTTATTCTCTTCTCGTATATTTTTTGTGGTAAAGGAAGAAAAAAGAAAAGTGCGAGTGTAGGTGGAGGAAAAATAGAAAACACGAGTAGGAAGACATTTCAACCTGATATAAAAAATTATCAATTCCGTTTGTACAAACGTGGAAGCGAGAGAGCAGCAGCAAAAAAAAATTAATGATGTTTTTTGGCAGGAAAATAAGACAACCATACCATACATACATATTTACCTACGTGTAAACATTCATGAAATCGATTTTCATTTTTATATATTTTTAAATTATGCTCATAACTAGAGTAGCTAGGGAATGAAATTTAAAAGTGGTATTGCTCAATTTATTGACGCTGCTGCTCTTACAATAAGCGCGAAAGGAATTTTCATTTTTTTCCATGATTTTCTAATTTTCACTTTCAAAAATAACAACAGAATTGGAATATGAATTGGATTCGATTGTGCCATTTGTTATTAAACTGTCATTTAGCTGTTAATATTATTTTTTTTCCGTTCAGATTTCTTTTCATTCGCTTTGTGCTATTTTATGCCTGTGCCAGTAATTTGCCAAGCTTTATATTAACATATTCTTACAATGGCTGGTACAAAATGTTAAGTTGTATGTGAGGCTTTGTAATTGCTATGATTAGAGCGCATTTTAAGTAAATTTTAATCAAGTCTTAAAAACTCTTTGTTCTCATCTCTTATAAAATCTTTTGAAATTCAAAAAATATAATTTGAAAATTTAAAACCTAACTCAAATGAAATAAATTTTAAAATTCTGATCTTCAATTTAATTTTTGTAATTTGACAAAATGATCATCAATTGATTTAAAAATGCATCAGGAAAAATTCAATTAGGTGCCATTTAATTTTGCGCGCCAGTTATTTTTATATTCCCTCATACACTCATACACAATAGTCTTTTTCTTTTTTTGTATCATCCAAAAAAAAAAGCAAGCAACGGCAGAAAAAAAATAATAATAAATGAAAATCGAAATAATATTGAAAAGGCAACGGCAGCAGCAGCGGAAGGAAAATTATTGTGGATATTGTTCTGTAGTGAAAATAAAATAACAATTTTCATAAATGCCACTCTTTTTTTGTAGGTGTTACAATAATAATTTTACCTCTTTCTACTTCCAAGAGGTAGTAAAAACTGAAATATCAGTTGTCAATATGTGACACGAAGTGGAAGTTGTTAGGTAAAAACTATTGACGCAGACAATTGTTCAATGTTAGAATTGGGTTATTTGCTGAGTTACGTCAACGTTCAAGTTGTTTATTTTTCTCTTTATTTTGGCAGAAATTGCAAAGTCGACATGACGATGTCAAGGATAGATGAGTAATGTCACAATGTTTGGTGAAGAAAAAGTTAAGGAAATACTTATGATTCTTAATAACCTACAAGCAGAAAAATTACCGTATTTCTTGAGCGGTAGAAAATAAAAATTGGCAAAGAATTTTGTTTGTGTCCTTTCTATTCTCTCTGCATCATAAAGCTTGATTTTTGAAATAATAAATTCCGATCAGGAGATTTGCTTTGCTTATGAATCTGTTGGCTCAGGTCTTTCTTCCTTCTTTCTTCTCTAAGTTATTTACAAAAGCATTTTTCTCTTGTGCACATTACAAATTGAGACAATTTTATTTTATTGTCCTTTTTTTTATTGCTTACGTACTTGCTTGTATTAAGGGAAATAGAGATTTTTTTTCTCTAAATTTAATAAAATATTGCCAAGAAATAATAATTTTTTCCGTTGTCTCTCATACTGGCGTATTTCAATCAAGTAAATTAAGCGAAAGAAATATACAATGCGGTAAATAAATTTAAAAATTTAAAGAAAATAATCTTTGATTTTCATTCATAGAATTCACATCAAAAAGTAGAAAGTATTTGAAAAGTGCCACTTCAACCAACAATACGATAAACAATTGTGAAGAGAAAAATTTCTCTCACAATTCTTTCACCTCCTTCGACTTTTATTTGGTTTCAATTTATTTGTGTCTGCAAGCAGCGATGAATTTTAATGGTTTTCAATTTATTTCGAAAACACATCAGAGAAAATAAAGAATAATTTCAGATTCGATCTCCAAAAATATTTACTTAAGCTCTGCTGAGATGAGTGAGTGAGAAAAAGGAAAATTGATTTTTTACACCTTGGCTGTTTATATTTTGAAATCAGTTTCTGTACAAGTATTTTACGGAAAATGAATGTTAGAATATAAATGTTGCTTATTTAATCTTTCTTTCATTCAAACTCACACACATGAAGTATAAAAAAAAAAAGAAAGTTAAAAGGATCGTTGAAAGAATGTGCTGCAGCATGTTATTGCAATTGAGATGAGAGAAAATGAAATGAACTCGGAAAGGGCTTGAAGAGCGTTTGATTTGATGATGAAAAGAGAGAGAAAAAAAATTCCATTTAATTCTCATTCCATTAGGCATATGCACAGTCATTTTCCTTTTCTAAGTATGGAATTTTTCATAAAATTTATTGCATAACGATGTTGCTCTTTGAAATTTTTAATAATAAACTTTTCGAAATATTTTTTAACTTTATCTCATGAGAATTAATAATCAAGGTTTGGTCACTTAAATGATTTGATTTTAATAAAATTGAATACAAAATACAATTAAAAAAGCTTGTTCTTTATGAATTGGATATGCTTTAGTTTGTTTAAACAAAACAAATATCTGAAGCTTTTTTGATCCTTGCAATTTTAAAATCAGAATTTGAAACGATTGTACGCGGTGGGCAAATCATTGTGTGGAAACCTCATAGTGGGGAAATTTTCAATGGAGAACTGTACGATTCCCGTACTTTTTATTTGCAACTAGTTAAAATCAACTTAATTTTAATCAATTACATATTTATTTGTAATCTATTAAATTTTAACTAAATATTAGTCGAACGTTTTGATGGAGTTGAAGTTAGTCAACTGTAAATTATTTTAGATTTTTAAAAAAGTCAAGTAGTTCTCTAAATTTCATGTCAACTTGATTTTAATAAGCACGCAAACAATTATTTATTGTTTTGCTTAGTTAAATGTCATGAAAATTTAAGCGAAACTTTTGTTTTGATTTCCTGATAAAACGATATCATTTTTAAAGTTCCTTTCAGCATGTTAAAAATTAAATTAAATTTTAATGAAAAATATCAAGTGTCCATCCCATGTTAATAATGAAATGATAAAATTTTTACATTATAATATCAAGCGACATTATTTACTATGTAAAGAAATTTTTTTCTCTCTCAATTTTATTGCCTGCAGTATAACAATAATTATTTATTTATTTTATTCAATTCTATTGGCAGTAAAACAAGCATAAAAGGAAATTCTAGAGCCTGTATCTGTTTAAAAAACTAATTACATATTCAGTTGTTTCCGAGCGAAGGATAAATTTATGATTATTGTTTTTTTATAAGTTCTACAAACTGCTGGAGCAGCTTGCTTTTCAAAAATTGAAGAATTTAATAACTTTGGTTTTTATTTCTATCCATTTTTATAAAGAGAAATTTTTTTGAGAGCTCGCACATCAAAGCAATTTCCATTTTAAACAACTTTGTTGTGTGTAGACTAAACTCGAGTCCAACATTAAATATTAAAATGAAATAAAAATAATTTTTAACTTCTAGCAAAAATTTTTTTTTCGCTTATTCACATTTTGAAATAAATTAATACTTTTTATCATCATCATCATTCGTTGTTGAATGAAAAAAGCAAGAATATAGAAATATTTTTCTATCTCATAAAACTTTCAACACAGAACAAGAATGGGAAGGAAAAAATGCATTTTCATCATACTTCAATGAGAGTGAAGACAATGAATTGTTGACTAAATTCCAAGTAGCGTAAATATATTAAAATATTCAGAATTGTTTTAAGAGAACAAGTGCTTGCTGCTGTAAAGAGACAATCGTTCTTCCTGCAGTACATTTCACTTACTAATTTATGCATAAAGCCTTATTATGCGACTGTGCAGTTTTGCTGTGAACATTGTAAATATTGTACACTCGCTTTCGCTTGCTCTTCCTCTTTCACTCTATATTTCACCATTGCTGCGTTTCAAAGAGTGTGACATGAAATGATAGCTGCAAATATTTATTTTTTAAATGAAAAATTGTTTAATTACCACGAGAGCACTGTGTGGGTCTATATAAGTGAGGAAGAGTATGAGAGTTCAGTAAGGAAGGATAAATTTGTTGTTTTATCAATGAAATTGAAATTAAAAAACTGCGCGTGTTTGAAGGGGAATTGAATAATTTTTCAATAATTTGTTTGATATTTGCAGGTCGTGAAAAAGTGGATTTTAAGTGACTGCTTGTTAATTAATTTTAAAAAATCCCTTTATGCACTGAAATCATCCTCAGGGTTTACAATAATGAAAAAATGTAAAAATTTGGTATGGTTAGATCGTTTTGTTAATCTTAAAATCTGAAAAAAAAATCATTCCTAAAATTAGAAAATGTTTTTAAAAATAACGACTAAATAAGAATTCCAGAACCTTTCAGATTCAAATTCAGTTTTTCTTCTGTGCCTAATTTGATGTTATTTTATTTCTAAATTCTCTAATTTGTTCATAAGCAAGAAAGCCTTAGAGTATTTTTGGTAACTTGAGATTTTTAAGAATTTTGATTTGAATTTTTTATAATAGAGTGACTTTTTCTATTTGAAAAACGGGATACAAAGCTTCAATTTTGAGATGTAAAATTCAAACTGTAAATAGATTAGCAAAACTTCACTAATCTCAGAAAAAAATTTTCAAAAATCTGTACGGTCTTGCAAGTGAATTCAATTGATTTCAAATTTGTAGTTAAATTTGAATACATTCAAAGTATTTAACATTATCCAATAAGATAACTTCAACTGAATAATTTAAAACCTAAAGAAAAAAACTTTTATAATCCCAAAGTAATCTTGAATAATCTACAGATAATAAATTTCTTAAGATCTTCATAATGCTCTGAGTATATGGAAAATTAATTTTGCCAACTTTTATCTCTTCTATAGGAAAATTTTCAATTTATCTTCTCTTCATAGTTGGAAAAATTTTCGTGTCCTCAAATGTCTCAATTCATCTTGTCTTGTCTTCTTCTAGAGAAGAATTTTTGGCCTCAGATCATCTAATTGAAAGCTTCAATTAATAATTTTCGTAATTATTCAAGCATTTCTAAGAGACAGGATCAACGAATGACAAACGATAATTATTAGAGAATCTTCAAGTCATACTCCATTGCTTTATGCAATCATATGTGAACGTGAGTGAGTGAGTGAGTATATATGTGTGCAAGTGATGTGTAATTAATGAAAACTCTTAGGCAGAATCGACCAAATTGAAGAGGTAGAGGATGATTGTGAAAAAATATGTCTTCAATTATCTAATCTAAGAACATCTATCTATTTTACCTATTGAATGAGGGAAGACGATATCCGATTTAGCTTCTTCTTATAAAGCTTGCATGATTGTCATGAATAAAGACAATTTCCGACAAATAATATTGAAGGACTGAAGAGAAGAAAAACAATTTTAGTGAATTTCACTTTTTGGGAATGAGTTCTTCCTTTTTTTACCTCCACCACCTTCAACAATGAGTTTTGTATACACTTGATTATATCGATGTGTGTCTATGCCTTCTATCTCTGACAAAATCTTTCCTTATAATGTCTTAAATGACATGTGTTATTTATTGAGTTTCCGACAATTGATTCTGCCTCTCTCTGTCGACTTTTAAATGAAGCGAGTCTAAACTAATTTGCTACATAATTTAGATAATTGCTCAATTTGAAACTTTTTTTTTCTTTTTCTCTTTCTTGATTAAGACATTCTTATTCGCTTGATGCTGTTTGGTCAATTTTCTTCCTTCACCATTATCCAATCAAGAAATTTTTTTTACACAATAGAAAAGAAATGAAAATTGCAATTGTTCATTTTATGACTAACAATAAAATTAATAGACTTTCAATTACTGTGAAAATTCCAAAATTCGAATTGTTGTAAATTTATGATAGAGAAAATTTTTCTCTGCAGTAATTTTACCAAATAGTTTCCCAAAGGACTAAAAACATTACGATAACGAAAAACATAAAGTAACGAAAGTTCTATCGCGGAAAAAATATAAATACCATATATGAATGCAGCATGCAGAAACAATGTAATGAGCAGAACAATTAACCAGTAAAATTTATTTTGAAAATTAAAATAAGCAGCAACGTATGTTAATTTTTGGAGAGATTTTATTTCTCAGCACTTTTGCTCATTTTAATATAGTCATATACACACAATATTTAAATATTGTGAAATAGTTATTAGCTGGGTAAGAGAGAATAGATGCTAAAATTATATTTTCATTCTATCTGCCTTTTTATTTACTCCAGTACAATGCTGAAATCATTTGCAATAAATATTCTAACTCTGTTCATTCACAAAAAGCGAAAATGAGCATCATTATTTTACTGCTTTTGCTTTTATAAAGAGAAGAATGAGAAGGAAAAATATTTATTTTTGTTTTCGGTTTTAATTAGAAAAATAAGGAAAGTTTGCATACTTTTTTGGCTCTTAATTGATGGATTTTTTGCGGATTTTAAAATTTGTGTTTGAAAACACTTTTGAGAATTGTTTCATTTGCTTGCTTTTTTTGTTTCTATAGAAAAAAAAAAGTTGTGCATAATGAAATGAGATTATTTTTAATGTGAATGAAATTTATTGTTGTGGGATTTTTTTTCTGGTGTGTTTAATGTGAATTATTAGCCTTATATTTTAAGAATTTCTTTTTTATAATTGGCTTAATTAAAAGTGAATAAAAATGATCAAGAAACTTTCTTTGTTTGAAAAATTCAAAAATATTTTCAATCCAAATTTAACCACATACAAGCAATTTGTTCAATTTCAATTTACGCGTTCACAAAAAAATTACTCACTTTGGATTTGTTTTATTTTTATTTTTTCAAACAGCCTCAAAAGCTGCAATTTCGCGCGTGGTTATGTTTGATAATACCTTTGATAGAAGCCGAAATTCCACATGACAAATTGCCTCAACAAGCTAACAATGCATTTATTTAAAACAAATTTTCTCGAACGCAAATTGAGGCAAAAGAGAGGGAATTTCTCGCATTGAATAGTGTAAAATGACATATCATTGTGACTAGCGAAATAAATCCTCAAAAATCGCATTTTGTATCACTTTTTTTTTTGGTTTACATTGTTGCGGATTTAAATTGCGGCTTATATTTCTTTCCACACAATTCGCTGTTGCAGAAAGTGCCTAAAAATGAACACAACAATTTTTTTTCCTTTCTCTCTCTCTCTCGCTGCCTGATAATTTAATTTGGTGAAAAAAGAGTTTTTATATAATTTTTTTTTGTCATTCTGTTTGTCTCCTGTTAATCCGCGAATAGAATGCAACTCGGCGTGGTTTTACCAATTCAGACTTGCTTGCTCTGTGCTCTTTTTTGTGTTGTATTTATGCAGAAATTAAATTAAATTGTGTGAAATTGAATAATATTGAAATAAGTATACAATTGCTCGTCGTATTCATTTGCCATCACCCATCCACACTACATCGTATTCTGCTTTTTTCACGCGTATTGTATTTTTGAGCGATTTATAGCTTATGCACTCAATAATTTTCACTCATTCTCTCTCATTGCATGGAATTAATGTGCGGCTTAATTTTTCATTCTTGCATTATTTGACCAGAAAACCCCACGCGCGCACAGGACCTGCGTCAGCATTTTTATATGAATGTGTCCTTTCTCTGGTCAACTCATTCTGCAAAAATTATTTTTACATTCGAAAGATAAAATTATGATAATAATTTTGAACCTTTCATGTCTGTCAAGTTGACTCTTGAAAATGATTGAATTCTACATAAAGTTTGGTGTGCTCATTCATTAAATCGTGATTGTGTTTGCCAGTGAGCACTTGACGATTATTTCAAGTAGTTTTTAGTTTAATTTATTAATCATACTTGTTAGAAATTCAAGCAGTTGCTGCGGAAAAAAAGTTTTTTTTTTCGTTTATTTTAAACAAACTTTGAAAATATTTATTTCTGCAATTAATTTCATAGAAAAAGAGAGATTCCCACAAACAATGTATGCATGAACATTTTGATTTTTTGATGTTAATGCAAATTTTTTTTCCGTATGTTTGAATACATTCTTTATGTCAAGTGGTTTGGTTAAATCATGGAGAAAGTTTATCAGCAAAATTTTTCTCTCTTGATCTATCACTAACGCTTGCTTGCTAAACACATGTATAATATGTGTGAACAAATACACATTCGACAACATGATAAATAAAAATGCTAGACAAAAAAAAATTTACTGATGAATGAGTTTTAATAATAAATTTTTCTATAGAATGAAAATGAATCTACAAAAAAAGAAATGAAAGCAAACGAGAGCTGAATCAAATTTCTATTAATTTTTGGAGAAGATAAAAAATTCCCGAATGACTTTGAAGTTGAAATGAGAATGGATGAGCATCAGTATCTGCATTCCGATCTATTCTTTCACCTTCATCTCGCCACTATTTTCATCAATTTTTTTTTTCTATTTTTGATAATTGCATTGCTTAATCATCATGGGACATTCTCTATTCTCATTTTTATGAGATGAATTTCATCTCAATTATTAGAATTCTGAACTGATGTTCTTCTTTTGAGCTAGATTGAGAAAAAAGAAACTTCATTATCCTCTTTTTTTCGATTAATAATTTTCCGCTTATTTGATGAGAATCTTAATGAATTTTCAATTAGTTTTTGAAACATTTTCCTCATTATGATGAGAGAAAAAGAAAGATTTTTGTAACGATTTACAATTGATGAATATTTCAAAATACAATCAATGCCTAAACAATTTACCATTTTATGCATTTGCCAGAAAATCTGCATCTTTTAATTCCCATGAATAATTTCTACAATCATTTTTCCAGGTATTTAAGGGCACAAATTCCTTACGAAATCTCTCAAGTGTAAATGTAAGCAAATCTCTTTTCTCTTGGGTTGAATTTCAAAAGGAGAAATAAAGAAAAAAGGATGCAGCAATGCATACTATGAAAAAATCTTTTTACAAATGAGTACATACACATGTTTAATGCTCACATATACACATACATATTTTCTTAAAGAAGATTAATTGACCATAAATCTTGCAAGTGTTTTTTGCATGAGTGACATGATGAATTTGAAAGCATTTTGAAACGAGAATGGACATGAAGCTGCTAAAACTTTTCCAACTAGAATTTCAATGTTTTTATGTTCATTTTGTCAAATTAAATGTGTTTGAATAAAAATCTCTTTTGAAACGGAAAAATAAAATTTAAATTTGAAAAAAGTTTTATTTGGAGCCAACTTCACGTTTCCATATTTGCTTTTACTCGAATACTTTATTTAGTACACTTTATAAATTAAAATAAAAGCTATTAGGAATTAAATTTACATCGAATTTAAACACATATTGGAAGTTACAGAACTTTAATAAGTTAGAAAGTAAGTCAAATTACGCTTTAAAAAACCTTGGAAAGGAAAAAAATTTCGAAAAATTTGTTAAAATTGATGAAATTTACAAAAATTTCACAACAATTTGATCTTTAAACGAGTTTATTTATTTAATATCCAATTTATATTGATTTGAAAAAAATAGAAAAACTTGTTTTTTTCCTATATTTGAAGCAAAAATTTGATTAGTTTTTTTCTATATCATCCAGTAAATTAGATCGACAGAAATTAAAATCTTAGAAGTTATTGAAATGTATTTAAAATGCGTTAAAAACTCAAAAATTTTATTATAGCTTTCAAATTTTTACATTCCATAATGAAATTTTCCTTTTTGAATTTTCTCTGAGAATACCTACAATACTGCCTATCAAGTGAATGGACGGGGATGATGGCAAAAGGTAACATGCAAAATACAAGTAGTTTTACAATACTAATCGTGTGTTTCGATGCATAAAAGTGATTTAAATATGCACCACACACCTAGAACAATGCATAATACCAAATGAACACATACCAAAAATTGCATTCCATATGCGTCCATGCATAACGTAGAACACATAGGAAAAATACCTTTAGTGAATTGATTCTTTCTTTATTTATGAAAATGGAATATATGAAACAATTACATTAACACGAAATTTTGTCATTTGTAAATCTACAACGCATTCATTTGCTTCATGAGAATGAAGGGAAAATGCTATGCAAATACTTGCACTCACATTTGTGATGTGTTTTCATTCATCTATCTATCTTTTACTTTTGCTCTTAACTCAAATCAGCCTTTCACGTTTTAGGGTGAGGCACTAAAAAATGCTGTCTCTAATAATTTTCAAATCAAAGAGTTTTAACCTTGAATGCTGCATATTAAGTTGTATATTTCTCTGTGGGTAATAATACATTTTCATTCACATTATAAGAAGGGAAAAAATGGGAAGAAAATAACAAGTATTTACATTTTCGAAACATATTTCAACTCTTTCTTTCCAACATATGCAAGCACATGAAATAATGATTGTTTGAGTTTAATTTTGAAAATCATCATATCAAATGTGAGTATTCATCGTTCATCTCTATTGTATATTTTCACATAGTAGATTCGGTAGATACCAACAATTGCGTAGGCGTAAATTAATTTTTAAACACTTATGATTATTAACAGAACGTAAAGCGAAATGGAACAATGTAATGTAAGTTGAAATCACTGTGTATGCATTCATTTAGCGCAAATTGAATATTTATAGTGAGTGAATGAGAGGGCGGGAAGATTTACAATAGTTTTATATTCTCATTCACTCACTCATTTGTTTTTAAAATTCGCAATTTATGGGCAATATTTAAACATGAAATTGAAATGCTTTTGCAATTTTTTTTATTGCTGATAAATACCTACATGTTCTTTTTTTGTGTCGTAATTGCATGTTGTAGTGCAGTGTTTTATTGTTGTTGTATTATAGCTCTATATTTACCACCCTTTACTGCTCTTTTATATGAGAAGTAATTCATGCTTCACTCACATTCAAGCTTTCATGCAAAAATGATTAAAAAGGTAAATAAAATTAATTTTAAAATTGCACCTTCATGTCAGAGTCGAGTTGAGTTGAGTGATGATGATGACGATAAGTACGTTCTTGACATTACATGATGGGCATGTGAACACTCTCACTCGTTTGTCTGTGTTGTGATTGAAAAATTTTATAATTTAAATTCTGATTAACATGGTTGTAAATATTAAAATTTTTCACTGTGAATAAATTATGGAAAAAATATTGATTGGATGTAATTTTATGTAGAACATGAAAGTCAATAATGAGTGAAAAACGATTAAAATTAAAATTTTAATTCAGTTAATTGCTTTTACATTATCAATCGGATTTGAATTTTAATTCTGTCTGGCATAATTTAAAATTAATAAATTTTTCCTCTATTGTTTATGAAAGAAGTTCAATGACTTTCATCATTTTGATTGGTTTTATCCTTAAAGCAAAATTTTATCTTGAGAAAAAAAAGTTCAAAGCTTTTTCCCTTTTTTCTATAAAAATAAATAATGAAAATAATTTTCATTTCAATGAATAAAACAAGCCAAAGAAAATTGTCTTGACTTCCTTCTAATCAATTTCACTCATCTTTTTCATAACAAAGAAATTTTTAATTCACACAGAAATTCTGCATAATTGAAATTTCCTTGAAAATTTGATTTATCAAAGATCTGCTTAAAAATAACTTAAAAGAGAATTGAGTTTAAAACTATTTACCAAAAGTGATTCATTTCATGATAAATATTTATCAAATTCCTTCTTATTCTCTTCAAAAAGAGAAAAAGAATTTTTAAAATAGTGCATGCATGAGTAAAAAGGAATTCTTTCCTTTAAATCTTTTGAAGAAGGAGAGAAAAAAAAGGTTTTTCTTATTTTTGGGTTAGGCACAAGCCAGTAGCAGCAACTGTTTACTTTCCTATTCTCCTAACCATCAGATTCTGCAAGCATTTTTTACTGAGTAAAGAATGAGAAAGAGAGGAAAATAAACATCAATAAACTAGTAAGAATAAGAAAACAATGCCACACAACAGTAGATCTGCACCAGAAAAGAATAAACATTTCAGGTTAAAGGAAGGAAGGAAAAACTTATAAATTCACTTACGTTCACCTTATATTCATTCATGAATAGCATAGAAAAGAAAAATATGCAATTCCTTTCGGTTTTTGATGCAGTCGTTTGTATACAACATTTATAAAGAATACTAAATAGCTCAAATACCTGCAAGAGGCATTTTTACTCAATAGAATTTCTTTAAGAAATTTTATTATGAAAATTACCAATTCTAGTGTGAATTCTTCAAGTAAAAACTGTTTTTGACAGAAATGTCGAATTTATATTTGTTTGTGTTAGGCTTTGAATTTGAAATGTCTTAGAAATTTTTTTCCTAGACGAAAATTTCAAAATTCTTATTGAGAAAATTGAGTTTATGAAAATATTTTTTTTTTTTTTGATATGATGAAGAAAGTTTCTAAAATGTTTGTTTGTCCTTCTTCTACTTCACACATTCATGAAAAATAAGATGAAGAAATTGAGACTAGCTTCATATATGAAAGTTTATTTATGTTGTAAAAACTTTTTCCATTCAAGAAGAATGATGATGATGATAATTTAAAATTTTAATATTAACACATCAACATGTAAATTAAAATTAAACCCATTCAATGCAATGTGCATTAAGCAATGATTGCACGTATTATATTCACACGAATGCCTTTCCCAATTTTACGCAAAATGAACACTTTTTGAGAGTGTGTGTGTGTGAGAGAAAGTCAGATCAGATTAAAGTTTTATTTTATCTTTTTGATACAAATACAAGAGAGAGAGAGAGAGTGGAATATAGTCAAAATGAATAGAAAATATATTTATATTTGTATATTGGGAAAATGGCGAGTATAATCAAATAATTTTCCTCAGTGCAATTCGGAAATCCTATATTTTATTATTGATTATTATCAATATCGTATTTAGAAGTTTTGTGGAAATTTTGAGGAGCACCATAGTCACATCTATGAGGGTGAATATATCGTAAACACAAATTTCCGCATATCAGATGCATGCAATAGGATGGTAGCAACATACATGTACAGAGAGAGAGACGGGCTTTGTTATTACAATAACTTAATTCGATTACTTGCATGTCTCTTCATACATTACTCACTCTCTCTCTTTCTATTTCTGGTTTTACTCCCATAATATAGATATACAGTCAACTAATGCACATCACATAGATACTAGCGAGCACACACACAAAACACATGTATTATGGAAATAGAATAACAGGTTTTGATTATTCTATGTTTTGGAATATTTTTGCATAAATCTAGAATATTCAATACTATCTTTTTCCATCATCGTCATCATTCTGCTTTCTCTCCTGTTAGTATTTTCTATAGATTTTAGTGACACTTCATGAAAGTATGTAGATATAACACTTCTTTCAACTTTAACTTTCTACACACATACAAACATAGTCAATGCTTTTTTTTCTTCTGAAAATCATCATCAAATTCCTTCTATTCGAATTTAATTATTTATAACATTTTAAGTAAATGTGCAGTTCTCTCTCTCTATGTATATTTTGCATTTCTGTAGTAAATTTCATTAGGGCATATGTATGACAAATTGAAAATTTTATTTTATTTTCTTCTCTCTTTTCTGATGCTTTATTAAAATTTTATTAAATGAATTGCAATGCATCTTTCAATATTTTTGAAATGTTTGAAAATTGAAGAGAGAAAATTGGAATTACAGTTTTAATATATTAGTTTTTAGGGTTCGGCAACATGCGTATAAGAAGAAGAAGAAGTATGCGCATACTTCTTCTTATACGCATGTTGCCGAACCCTATTCTTTTTTTTGAGAATTTTAAGAAAATATTCAATACACTTTAGGAAATTTCAAAGTTAATTTCATGTTATTTTCTTTTTTAAATGAGAACATTAATAAAGAAATACAATAACATTACACTTTACTTTTACAGGCTAAATTTACTTTGCTTATCTGCAATCAAATGATTTTGTTAGCAGCAGTTTAGAAAATTTTATTTCTTGTGATTCAAAGAAGAAATTAAAATTTTAAAAATTGTCAACGAATAAAATTAACCGTTCACAATTTTCCAGAAGTGACAAAGAGACTGCTATTGGTGCTCAATTTAAATTAAGTACCAAAACTGCACATACATTTATTTAGTGCACATTCTTGATATTCATTTCAAATTAACCAAAAATCGTCAAAGTTAAAAATTATAATTTCAGTTTATCATAAATTTGTACTAAGCTTTAGTTATATCAGCGTTTTTCATACAGACGAAATGTTTTGTCGTCTAAATGCAAATAAACATTAAAATAATTTCCCCTGAAGTGCGCAGTTTTTAAAAATAAATAACGGCTAAAAATTCTGTCCGTCTTCTTTGGACGATTTCATTATTATTCCTGGTAAAATTGTATAACAGCACGGAGAAAAATGTTTTTCAATTGGTATAAAGTTTGTTCTAATAAAGCATTGTTATGAGTCCTAAAAAGCAAACTTTAATAAAATCATAAATTTTTTTATGATACTTATAAAAGTTTTTTAACACTTACAAAAGTTTTATGAGTCTAATAAAGTTTAATTTTTTAGGACTCATAAATATGAATAATTTCCACAAACTTTATGCCAGTTAAAACCATTTTTCTCAGCAAATAGACACTAATTGTTTATCATCGAACAAAAAACTGGTAAAATATGTAATAACCACTACTTTATTTAAAGAAATCAAGTCTTCAATTTTTAAGAACTTTAGTAGCAAAATTTTATATTTTGAAGAACTATAAGGAGAAAGACAAAAGATTCTTTAGTATTTGTAAATCTTTTAAAATTTTCATAAAATTGAAAGATTATTTTAATTCTACTCTGACTTTATTGCTAATATTTTAAAAATCCATCAAAGAATTAAAAAGAGAAAATTTTATAAAATAAATATTCATCTTTACTGCTTGAAAATATTCATATACAAAAGTGAAATGTTGTAGCTACTAGCTAGGCCTAAATAATGACGATGAAAAGATTTTCCTGTTCGTGCACTCGTATGTGATGAAATTTAATTCTTCTTTTTGCACTTTCAACTGAAAAAAGCTTCATTTTTCTCTCTCTCATTTGCTTATTTATGTTTTTCCTAAATTGTACGTATGTTTTCTAAATGCTGCCTACTATCTATAGAAATATATATTCAATTTAGAATGTTGTGTATAATTCCGTGAAAAACACTTTCGATATTTTTGCAAAAATTTCTCTCTTTCATCTCCTACAATCCATTTTCAATTTGATTCTTTTGTTTCGATTTTCTTCGAAATAATTTTCTATATTTTTACACTTTATATTTTTTTTTTCATGTGTGGATACATTTGCACTTGCATGTACGCAAAAAGTAGGTAGTTACGTATCATGAATCTCGAATAGATGAGTTTTTGGATTTAAGCCAAAAATACAACTATAGATAGATAGAGAGAAGTAGGAGGAAGAATTGAGACAATGCAACTACTGCTATTGCCTTTTTTATCAATTCACATTTATATTTATACAAGAAAAGAGTTGTATGCTTAAGCAGGATGGATCTAAAATGAAGATTTTTAAATATTTTTCCTTCCTTCTCCACCTCCATTGAAGACAATCATTCAAAAATCCTTTTCAATTTTATAAAATTGCAAAATGGGATAATTCCTTTTAAGTACTTTCTTGTTTCTTCATTCTCATCGTTTTCCTTCTACTATTACATGCTTCTGCCGCTATTGATGCAAACCCAGTGAATGAAATATTAATGAGAATGAAGATTCTAAAATGCATATGAAATAGTCTATGGAGACTATTTGACAATGAGAAAGAATTTAAAATTGTTATTTTGATGACTGTAGACTATTCCTTTGATAACAATTTGATAAAAACAAGTTTTTTTTCAGTCAAATTGTTGTAAATTTTTTAGTTATATTAAGGAAAGAATGTGATGTTATGCAAATTCAATAAAACCTTCGTTTTTGAATAAATTTTTTTTGTAGTTTGGATTATAGCTTTCTTCTTATAAAACCAATTCCAAAAAAGATAATTTATAAACGTTTTAAAAATTTTATAGAAATTATAACAGTTTTATGACAGTACATAATTATATTAGAACTGTTATAAAATTGTAATATTTCTTAGAAATCTTTTTAAAATTTGTTATAAACTTTTAAAATTTGTCTTTAAATGTAAATGAATTTCAAAACCGTCATTAAAAAGTTGAAAGATTTACTGGGGATAAAATTTTAAATATATTAAATGAAATATGTTGATACAACGACACAATGCAATGTACAAAAAATGGATAATATGAGAAAGAAAAAGAAAGAGAAGAGAAATTTAATTTTATCACACAAGACATTTGACATTCTCATGTGCTTAAAAACGATGAAGGGGAAGTGAGCGAGATTTTTTATATCATCATCAATTTAAATATGCTCAAGTTTCATCCTTCGATGTAGCCAATAGGAAGAAGAAAAAGAGAGAAAAGTTTCTTTCGATATATTTTTTATCTCTTTGAATGGAGGAGCTTATTATTGTTATTATAGTGAAGCACAACATTTATCTAATAATATTATAATGCAACAAGGGAAAAAAAGAAAAAAAGGAGAGATTAATAACAACTTATTTTTCTGTTGCTGCTTGTAGAAAGACTATAAACTGAAGAAGATAAAAAGTTTTCAATTTTAAGGGATATTTTAAAGATTTAAAAAATGTTTCGACATTAAAGCTGTAGCTTAGAAGAAGGTGATTTCAAAGTATTTCAATATATTGGTTTTTTAACTACATATAAGGGGTGAAATGTTCATTGAGATGGAAAGTACTTTTAAGTAAAAGGAAGTTGGATGTTTTAACTGAAAATTGATGATTTTTTTCATTCTCGTAATGTCGATTAATTCAATATTGAATGTGCAATGCGGCGAATAATTTTCTTCCTTTTTCACAAAATTCGTAAGATGAAAATTTTAGAAAATACATAAAGTTTCTTGCTCTATAATCTCATCATAATGAATTTCTCTTTCATTGTTCGTCAGAAGAATAATTTTGAAGAGAGCGGAAATGATGAAATTGACATGGAAAATTTATTTTACATTAAACCTCGTTTTTGTATAGAATTGTTGAAATTGAAAAGTTTTATTTCCTTGGTCCCTAATTTTTTGCAATTCGAGTTCTTAATTTTAAAAATTCTAATTAGGGTTCAGCACGTCTCTAAAACTTAGAAAACATTTTAGTTAATATTTTTTAGGTATTTAATATTCAAAAGCAATTTAGATATATTTAAATTTACTAGGATTCGATGTGTATGCATGCAGGCAAGTGCCAAACATTATTAAAATGTTAAAGAAAAATTTCAGGAAGAAAATATTTCTGATGAAAGTTTTTAAAATTTAGTTTTTCTTTCACCATTTTGTTCAATGTTTTTGTAAACAGATTTTCACAAAATTGATGTAATAGAAATTTGAAAGTTTTATATTGGTAAATTTTCTTTAATGTAACACAAAAGAGTTGTTCTGAATGCATAATTAGAATCAAGATGCTGAAATTTTTGGAAAACCCTGAATTAGGTTTTCTTTTTTGATTTTAGCGATTTTTGTCATACATATTCTAGTTTAAATCCGCCAACGGCGTACTTTAGCAAAAATTTTCTATGTGAAATTTCCCCTAAAATCCACCGTCTAAGAAAATTCATATATGGACGGCGGATTAAAACTTGACTTTGTTTTTCGTTCTTTGTTAGTTACTTACTAAAGCGAAACGACTTATTTATGAAGCAATAGGTTTTGATTTATTAAAATTTAAATGAAACAATGTCGCTTACACTTTTTAGCAGTTGAATGAAAGTAATTTCAAAATTAAATTTTAAAACAGAAATATAAATTTACTTACAAAAAATATCATTAAAAAGGTTACTACCTATTGAATTTAGGGTGGATCTGGATATTGTTTGATTAAAAAATTTATTTTCTATCTGTTCAAAAAGTCAAGGTGAAAAAACTTTGTTTTTATGCGACTTTATACAGATTTTTGCGACATTTTACGGAAGTTCTTTCCTTTGCAAAAAGTAAGTGTTATAGAATGTTAAAAAATATTTTTTTCATATAGAAATTTCAATTTAGCCTCAGTCTTCTTCCCTATATATTACGTTATCCCCTTAAAAAGAAAATTTTGTTTGTAAATTATTCTCAAATTTACTTGCTTTGCTTTATATTTTTTTTAAATGAACATTTTATTTTAAAAAAAAAAGAACAAACAACACAGAGAAAAAGTGAAAGAGAGTTAAAATAATAATGTTTTTGAAATGGGTTTGATGGTGTGAGACTTTTGTTCTTGCCATAGGCTAATAATTGATTGTCGAATATTTGAATTGGAAAACTGAAACTGAGTTTTCAGAATTATTTTTACTGGTTGCAAAAAATTTTTTTTTCACAGTTTCCACATGACTAGAGATCGAATATTGTAACAAATGTGTGTGTGATGTATAAAAATAATTTTTTGTGTTCACAAAAAAAAAATCATTCTCAATGCCATTCACAGCGATTTTTTTAAACAAAATAAAAAAAATTGGCGCTTCTCTGTTTAAATTCCATTTGACAGCACTGAAAATTGTTTTTTTTTGTTGGGATCCCAAAAAAGAGAATTTTTCTGTTGTTTCTGTTTGCTAAATTGTAAAACCCGCATTTAATCAATTTTTGGCAAATTTGTAACACAAATTAACAATTAAACCCGTGTGATGTGGTTCCATGAACATACAACAGACAAATTTTCATCCGACTCAATGAAATTACAATGTGAACACAATAGCAGCAGCAGCAGCAGTAGATGAGAAAGAACGAAAGTAGAAAAATCAATTTCTGCCCTCAATCTAAATTCATATTCAATAAAGACAAACTAGAAATGTTTCTATTCTTGGCAACGAGCACTTATTTTCTTTTTTCCATCTGATCAACTTGCACATAAAAAAAGTATGAACTAGAAAACTACATACTTAATTAATCAATTCATTCTCATATTTTTATAAAAAAAAAGCTTTTCAGTTCTTTTTTTTTGCTTCTCACACAATTCTCGCAAACCACTAAGGGAAATTTTTCTTTTGTATATATGTATGAAAGCACAAGGGACCAAAAATGTTTATTGAAATGCTAAGAGAAATGCAGAAAGAAGAACACTTTATTGCGGTCTAATTTTTCAGACAAAATAAATGCAAAGAGGCGTGCAAAAAAAAGAAATTTTTTTTTAAATGCGAATTCACTTGACTCAGTAATTTTTTTAAGGGTGTTTAGACAAATTTAAAAATAAATTTTTCTTAATAAAAAGTAGGCTTTGGCCAGTAAAGTGGTGTATGCATATTTTTGTGCAAGTTACAAGCAAGTTGACTTATTCAAAAAATTTTCTAATTCATTCAGATTTGGTCAAAATTGGACGAATTTTTATGAATTGACTAAATCAAATAAAATCTGAATGAATTATAGACATTTTTATTCAGTCAACTTGTATGCAAGTTGGATAAAATTAAACGCATAGCAGACAAGTATACATGTAAGTTTGAAATCCAGATAAAAATATGCCGCATTTGAATAAATATTGTTAAATAATTACTTAATTGCCAAAATAAAAGTTTTTAAAAAACTACATATAGACTTTCAATCAAAATTTTATTCAACCGAAAATCAAGTGAGAAATAGCTCCTAAAAAAAATTTTAAGTCATTGAACTTACAAACAATTTTTGAAAAAAAAATTAATTTAAAAATAATAAAAAGCTTCACTGGTAAATTCATATGCATACAATGAATAATTAACGAATAAGAGGGAAA
Source organism: Polypedilum pembai (assembly GCA_014622435.1). Lineage (NCBI taxonomy): Eukaryota > Metazoa > Arthropoda > Insecta > Diptera > Chironomidae > Polypedilum > Polypedilum pembai. Next base: position 25,182 of record JACWBX010002115.1, on the reverse strand, counting down.
TAGAAAAGTAGCGACAACAAACAAGCTCTAATGACGAAAAAAAGGTTCCAAAAAGTTCATTTGCCACTGAAAATACACACGGTTGTTGCAAAAAAAGAAAAAAAAGTCTTGATTTTCTTGAATCTTTTTCCGCCTTCATTTCTATTTATGTCTGGAACCAGCAGATAATTTTTTTCCTCATCATCATCAGTGACAACAGCAGCAGTAGAAAAAGGATTGTTTGCGCATTGTTAAATTATATGCAAATTGCAACTAATTATTTGCTTATCTCTTTTGTCTTTTACCTTCTCTCTTGCTCTTGTTCTTATTCGAGAATTAATTGATAGGATAGATAGTGAGCAGATACTTTGTAGTTTTTCATGTGGTCACATATAAGACATCGCATTGCTTGTGTGACAGGGCATATATATTGAAAAATTATGTACATGCATGCATAATAACGAAAACTGAATTTTAATTTTCCACCAAATTTTCTCTTTCTGTATTCTTGCTCGCTTTTTTTTTCGCTGTTGCATGCAATTTTTTTTGTGCTTGCTTCTTTTATTAACACTAGGTAGGCAAGAGAAAGCAAGATAAACCTATCAGCAACAGCTAACAATTCTTTCCAATTTCAAATGTGCCAGATACATTGCAATGAGTGAATGAAAGGAAAGATAGGATAGTACAGTCATGTTAAACTAACAAGATTTCTAATTTCTTTCATTCCACTGATGCGAGACCTAGCTTAGCCTTTTTTTGCCTCTGACTACATTAATTAATTTCAATTTCTCTCTGTATGTGCTGAAAAAAAGAAGCATGCATCTTACTGCTAGGAATATTTCCTTTTTCCCGCTTTTTTAACCTTACTCGCATCATGTACATAATCCCTTCTCCTCGTGTACTTCAAACAGCACTGACGAATTTTTGATGAAATGAGAGAACAGTTTTTTTTATTTTGTCGAAATTACATTGGCAGAAAAAGTCGTTTCTGCTCTCGCTCGTCACAACCGAAAATTTTATGTTTTTTTTTGTTTTTCGCAATTGCTCGAACACATAAATGCAAGCTTCATAAAAAAACCAATGTATTTATAATCCCATCCATCGATGTAGTGAACTACTGACTCTCATTTTCTCTTTCTTTCTCTCTCTCGTTAGTATTTTTGTAATTTTCTCACAACTATTTTCAACCCTCAGCTTATGAGAGAGAGAGCAATGAAAATTGAGAGAGTGAAAATTTTTTATGCTCAATTTTTGCATTCGTCTGTCTATAAAGGAACTGCATGCAGACGTCTGCTGCTACCGACAATGAGAGTTTTGCATTGTAAACATGTGTTTTAGATTTTTACTGTTTGGTGTCAATTTTTTATGGAGATTTTTAAAAATTCAAATTTTATTAGGGAATTTGATTGTTTTCGCTTTGCTTATTCATTTCGTTGATTTTCTTATTATAGAAAATTTTTTTTTAATGATTAATTCTTTCTTTTCATTTACTCTTTGGTCACACTTGTTTGTGTTTTCACACCTGATTTAATTTTATAGGTTTAGAAATTTTAAACAGTAATTCCTCAGAAATTGTAAGTTATAGCAACTTAATAAAAAGCTCTTTATAAAGTCAATACAATTTCTTTTAACATTTTCATAAAGCAAAAATTTTCAAAGTTTTCTTTTCCAATTCAATCATTAAAAGAATTGAATACCAATTAATTAAAGGAAAATAATTCCTAAGAAATTCATTAAGAAAATCTTTATTAAGTGTTCGGCATCATGAGGATAAAAACAATTCTTCAACAGCATTATTCTTCTTATCAGGATATTAGCGAACCTTTAAAATTTTTTAGTGACTAAATATTTTTGTTAAAACTTAAAAACATAAAAGATCAATTGCTTTAACTTGAATTTTGGTATGATAATAAATAATTAAAGTAATTTGAAATATTTTGAAAAGTTATGATAAAATTTCTTAATTAATTTATAGCTTTTTCTATTGAGCTTTTGATAAGTAATTTTGAAAATTCAATTCAAAAGTTTTTAATTTTATAAATTTAATATTTAATTAAATTGAAGCTCCACATGTTTTGACTCTCAGTAGTTTCATAAATAAGGAAATGTAATATGCGCAGAATCAAGAACAAAAGAGAGAAAGAGAAAAGTAAAGAAAAGTTGAGAGAATGAATATGTCTCACTACAAAACCATGCCATGAGGAAGTCAGTCAGTTTGCTCTCTCACGGAAGGGTAACGAGGATGAAATAATGAAAAAAAACTAGTGTTATTGTGAAAATGTGCAATACTCGTTGGCGCTACAACAACAAGCAGTAGAAATTTTCGTAATGTGCACTGACTTCAACTTCAAGTACATCGTCGGGGGGGTTCGTTTGATTCGGGCGCATGTTGTTGGTACATTATTCGTGGTGCCGACCAACTATGTCTGTGTGCATGAATTTTCGCCACAATTTTCTACATGATGTGCAACGTAATAAAGTGTAGTAGTAAATCGCTTCGCTCTCTCTCCCAACATTGAATAGTAATAAAAATATATGTATGTAAGGCTACATTGGAAAAGTGCAATTTGTTGAACAGAGACAGGAATACAGACATCGTGATCATATACTCATACAGAAACAACACGGAATTCTTTTTTTTTGTATTTTTTCGCATACACATTGCTTTTTTGTCAGTTCCATGGGAGACTTCAGTCGTACGGTACGTACTGGCAATGTGTATTTTTCATAGAAGAGAAGAGGCCTTTCCATGAGTTCTCGTTTATACATAATACACACTATACAATGGAAAATTTAATGGATAGTGAGAGGAAAGAAGGGAAAAAAAATTTTAATTTATTTTCTGTTGTGGAGCAACAAAGCTTTGATGCTTATGCTACTTTCCGTGTGTGTCGAGCGGGAGAAAAGCATGAGAAAAGCAAGAGAGTAGTGTAATTGTTATTGTTGTTGTTGAAACACAAATTTTTTTTCTGTTGCCAATATTATACATATGAATGTATATACCATCCAGTAAGCTACATCAACTTTTGCTATGCACAATACATAAAATTGTAAAAATATAAAAAAGTGGGAATAAGTCCAAAGCTTGATGGGCTCTGAATTGCCAGTTATAAACTTTCATTCGATCGTGACACTTCGATCCAAGAAGAGATAGTTAAAAAATAGTGTGAATTATTATTATTATTATAGAAATTATAAAAATACAAAACAATTTCTTGTGAATTAAATTTAGTTAATTTCCCACACAACATAAAATATTGTGCAACACGAGAAAGAAAAAAAACTTAACTGACAATATTTTCTTTCCTCTTTGCTTTTCTAAAGTGAACATAAAATATTTTTTATTTTTCTCAAGAAAAGTGCAAGTGTTAACTACAACAACGCGACCATGAAGATGATGATAAATTTCATTCGAAAACAGGTGAATATAAATTTTAATAATAATTTTAAAAATATCCATAATTCTTGTGAAATGTATATGTGAATTTAAAATAATTTTAATGCCATAATATAAATGTCTTCATGTCGTCGCTTTTGAATTTATTGCATTTCTAAACCGACAATGCTTCCTTTTAAAAAATAATTTTTCTCTCTCGTCTATTTTCATTTTCAATGTAATGCAAGTGTTACATAATATTTTACAAAGAATGAGTGAGAATATATGTATACATGCAGTCGAGGACTTTTTTTAAGCATATATGAGCGAGTGAGAGAAAATAATATTTTTCAATGCAATTTTTGCCTACATTGCATATATTGCATACACACATGTTAAACTTCGTGCAAAAATATATTGCGAAACATGTGCCTTTCATTCTATCGTCATTACTTTCTATTGCTGCTGCTACTGCTTATCCTTCACCACACACTCACACGCTAGCTTTTTATTTTAAAACAAAAAAGAAATTTCCTCTTCCTTCACCCTTTTTTTCTTCTTCTATTTTTAACTTACTTCTTCTAGCTTTTCATATTTTTTTAAAATGACTTCTGAAAAGGTCTTAAAAAATATATGTAGCTATTTACAATGACGATAATAAGAATGAAGTAATAATAGATGATGATGAGCTCTTGAATAAGAAGCTATATGGGCGATGAGTACTCGTGTAATTGCTGTTGTCGAAAGCCAGAGAGAGAGGTTGCATGTAATTTTCAAGTTGAGAGCCTGAATGCGATTTTTTATGCTGAATAGTATGCCATTCATTCCATTAAAAATTTTTCTTCTTTCACTTTTCTACATGAGAATAAGCTCAAGTTTTTTCTTCTTATTATTTTTGTTATCATGAATTTTTTTTATGAAAAATTATGAGAGTGTGAAATGATTTTTTTTATTTTTATTAAATGAGTTGAAAATGAAAATTTATTATTTTATTTATGAGATAGAATTTTATAAATGTTTTCACTAAATTAAAACTTTCTATGAGAAATTAAAGAAAATCAATAAAAATAATTTGACAAAATTGTGCTAAGAATTCTTAAATCAAGTGAAGTAAATCATTTAGTGCATTTTTTTCATTATATGAAAACTTTAACAGCTGAATTTACGAGAATGTAAAAATGTTTCTTGTATTTGAAATACAAAAATTATTTGCCATTTACTTATTGTATTAAATTTATTTTTACGTGCAGCAATAGTGACTTCTTTCAGTTCCTCTATAATTCAAGTGAAGTTTTTCATAAATTTTTTAATAAAGAAAATTACATATAATTACTTACTTCTAATAGATTTTATAAAACGCAAAAAGTAAAAAAATTTATTTTTCTTATAGCTAAATGATTATGAAGTGGAAAAAATATTATTTTTAAAATAATAAAATGGAAATTTATTAGGTTTTTGTAAAAACAATATTTCAGAATTAAAGTCATTATAATTTCTACCAACTGATAACCTTTTATCATATCATTTCATAAAAAGTTAAAACCACATAAAGTATTTAAAAATTCAGTCTTTTGATTAACGATAATATGAGATATATGAGTTAGAAAACTTTTCCATTCATCATACAAATCCCATTTAAAAAATATTTTTAATATAAGCGAGAGTTGATGATAGTGGGAAAACAGTAGTTTTATTTGAAAGTAACTGGAATGCATGGCATCGGCGGTTATTTAACACGACAGAATAAAAGAAATTTTTCTCTCTCACTGTTACCTAGTTATTTCTGTTTTATGTTTTTACAACACCACCACCTCTCTTCTATTCATGGTCTTCATGCATAAAAAAAGGAGAAAAGAAAGAAAAAATGAATAAATCATTATCATCGGATTAAAATTAATTGTCAGAGAAAATAAAAGTTAAGTAACGTCAGCTGATGAACAGGCAAAAAAAGAAGAAGCACGAAATCAACTACCAAAGCTGCTACTGCTGTTGCTGATGCAACTACCACTTGCTTTATATGAAAAAAAGTTTTCTCTCCTACCCAAAAAATATACTGAAAATTATGTGGAATGAGCAAAAAAATACGAGAAGAAAAACGAGTGAAGTCAAAGAAAATAAATTAAAATTTAATTAATTAGACAATTTGTTGGGATTTTGTGTGTTACAGATAGTATATATACGACTTGCATCCACACACAAGAAATGGCAGTAAAAAAATAAAAACTTTTCATGTAAAGAGTTTTTAAAGCGCTTTTAAATTACCATTAACTGTCACAAGATTTGGTTTTAAACGTAATGAGGAAAGAAAGCATATAAAATAAGAGAAAAAAAATTTATTATTTTCCATTTGGCTTTAGTGAGAAAGAAAAAGGAAGAAAGTTTGCAGAAAATTATGAATAGTTTAGAAGGAAGTGAAAATTCTTTTTTGAAAACTTACAATAGCGCTTATTTGACAAAAAACATTTCTTAGAGAAGTGAAATCACTTACTGTGAAATTT